>JAJJMC010001370.1:1188749-1211820 GCA_023531435.1 Papaver californicum | reverse complement strand
TTCCAGATCACATGCATCCAAAGAGCTACGAAGACATAAAGTTTCTATACACTAACAATAAGAAGTTAGAAGTTTCAAAGAACATTATTCTCATGCTTAAATCTTGAGTTAGGATAAAACCACCATACGAAAGAATCTAGGTCGAGAGCGATGTGATCTTTCTGCCTTACCAACAAGATTTTATGAATTTGACACTCAAAATACGCACTTTATGGTTCTCACATGTGTGCAGGCAGGAATGAAGATAGAAATCCTGCACACGTTGGATGGTAGGAAGGAAAAGAAACTTTCCGAATCATATAAAGATGTTATCCCATGAAACGTGGGACGAAATAGAACCCTTTTTTTCTTCTTATGACCTCTAAGAAAGGAAATCAACCACTATGTAAGGATGGGAATGCTTACTTACCTTCTCACCCGATCGACAATCAACACCACTCTCATAGTATCCAATAGAAACGTCTTCAGTCTTCGTTCTTCAACTATTGATGATGAACTCTTGAACTTCGTAGAACTTTGACAATTGTAACTCTTTTTTCAATTCCTTGTTGTTTGAGACTTCTTTATAGATTTCTTTTTCCCCAGGGCCTTATTGAATGAATACAAACTAAAGTAATAAAAAAAAAAATCTTGTTTTTTTTTTTCTATACTCTTTTTTTTTCAATTTTTTTTCTAGAACTTCAAAATAAAATACAAACTGAAATATAAAATAAAATGAACAATAAAAATACTATGGTCGTGGGTAAGTACTTTACCACTTTATTTTTCACCACTTGTATTGTCTTGGTATCATAAACTTCACTAATTCTCATATTTTGATTTCTTTTGCTCTTGTACATAAGTCTTCAACATGTATACATAATTTTGTTTATCGTATTGTTGCTTTACTTGAATCTGAAATTTGCTATTTCTTGTACCGTTGCTTGTAAACCTTGAACGTCTTCAACTTTCCTTCAAATTTGTAATACTATGCTTATTGATGATAATGTGTTTCTATGGACCTGTTGTTGTTGAGAGAATGATGCCAAATGTAAACAAGACTACAAGATAGAGTTAGCAATTCTGATGACACCCTCATGGTTGATAGAAATAGCACTCAAGAGATCAAAAAGTAGTGATGAAATTGGTGTGAGGTTGGATAACTCTTTATTCTACTCAGAATTTACGCAGATGAAACGCTCTAAACGGAAAATTGAAGGTTTGGTGCCTCACTCAAGGGTATTGAATGATTAACTTCTCAAATATTGTATTCTCTACCTGCAGTTTAAGTCCATTTTGTCGGTATTACCTCTCAACAACTAAGCACTCCAAATATAGTTCTCTAATACTTCTAAGTTCAGTTATTTCGGTTAGAATTCCATATGTAAACTTAGCTAGAAGTATACAAACTGACTCTAAAATCTCTAAAAGTTGGAGGTTTTCATGCAAACATGTACAAAAAATTCAAAAATTCTACCTATAAAAGTAAATACTTAAAAACTTTATATGCTAAATACTCCCCCACACTTAGACTTTACATTGTCCTCAATGTAAATTGACTCCTTCAATGTAAAATCAAGATGGGAAATCCTAACATGATATGAAAAACTAATAAAAAGAAAAATGATAAAGATAGAAATACAAAACCAATGGGTTTCCTCCCATTTAGTGCTTAGTTTAACGTCCTTATCCTGACCTTCTGGTTATCGCCCGTAAACCAACAATCTGAAAATCTGGGGATCCACCCAGATAACAATCTGCAGTTTTAATAACAACTTCACAAAAATGTTAACATAAGATATAAATATTGAAATTGTTATTTGGTGGAAGTCTCCCCCACACTTAGTCTTTTCTACACTTGGAAGTGTATAAAGAACATAAAACAAGGGAACTTCTTTGTGTTCCTCTCGGTGAACCTGCACAATGTTAGAATCAAATACATATAGTGGTAGATACTAAGAAGTAAAATAATTCTTAAGGATTTTTATAGCATATATACTCAACCCTAAGTGATCTAGCTCCTTAAAAATCGGAACAACCTTTTGGGGAACTATTCTGATTGGGGATGATCAAATATATATAGTTATTCAAAGGAGGCAAACCTTTTAAGATCTCTTCTATTACATGATCCTCATCATTCTTAAAGAAATCCAATGAATTATTTACCTCGTATGACTGGTGGTCCTTTATCAAACTTTTTGAGAGTCATTCTTCATCAGTTTCTACTTCAACCGGAATCTCAGCATCATTATTATCCTTGGCAAGGTTAATTGGGTTTTCCACGAATTCAATCAATTTGGTTTCTTTCTCAATCTCCATCTCTTCAACACTCTCGTCATCGGACCAAAAATTAGGTTCATATGTAAGACCGTCCTCTAATATGTAATCCTCATAGATATAAAAATCCCTACACTCCTCATCATCAGAATCAAATTCCACTCTAAAGAGATCCTATTCAGTGTAAACCATAGGATGATCAGTATAAATCTCCTCAAAAGAAATAACCGGGTCTTTTTCGTTTAGAACAATGGTTTTGTTATACTAAGGCTCCTCCTTTTGAATAGGCGAATGATCATTATTATGATATGGATTTGGAATAACTTCATCTTCGTTGCAAGGAATTTTAGAAGGTTCATCATCTTTAACATCGATCTTTTGGCTTTGATTCCAAACTTCTTCCTTCGTCATCTCTTCTTTAAGTTGACCCATGTGATTCTTCAGGACTTCCATATTTCCTCGAAATTCTTGGAGTGTATCTAGCATCTTTTGATTCTACTGCTCAAACTGTTCAAACATATGGATAATGCTAGCTTCTTTGTTAGGATATTTTATCCCTTCACTTACTAAAATATCTCTAGTGCAAACCTCCTCCCTTTGAATGGGTGAGTGATCATAACTACGATCAGGAGTTGGGTCGAGAATATTATAGTTAGGTTCGGTTGATGAAACTCTCTTTAAAATTGAATCCATACGTGTCGTATAATGTTGGAATTCATGTGCCAAACTAGAAGAAACATGACCGTTCACATACATACCCATCATAAGGTTGTTGATATGTATGAGAATAATCGTAAGGTTCCGTAGGATATTGATCATAACCAAATATTTGGTTTTAATTATACCCTTGGTATGGTTGGTAGTTGTCATAAGATTGAGATTGAAAATTGTATTGATCACCAGTATAATATGATTGATCTTGTGCACCGTACATGTTATTTCCGAATGGAAACATGACGACCCACAAGAAAAACGAAAATCTAAAACCTAAAATAAAACTAAAACAAAAGTGATACTTACAACCTGTTTTCAGAATTTACCTCCCGCTTTTGGCGAGCGGATACACCTTCTACGAGTTGTTAACACCACGAAAACCTAAAAATCTGAAAACACTAAAAAAAACGTGAAAATTCTAAGTTACTAAAAAAAACTAAAAAAAAAACTAATCAATTAACTACTACTCCCCGGCAGCGGCGCTAAAATTTGACGCATGTCGTAAGTGCAACAAATTACTCAAGATATTTCTCACTAATTAACTAGTAATATAGCGATAGTAAGGATCATTCCCACAGAGAGTTGTGTAATTGATATGTTATTTGGATTAGCAAAACTAAAATAAAGTAAAAGACAAAGGGAGGTTTTGAGATTTAATTAACTAAAAAGACAAAAATAGTAATAAGAAAGATTAGAGAGTCCTTCTCCGTTACCAAACATTGACTTGATTAGTATACTTATCTATCTTTCGTCAGAATCATTCATCACCAACCGTAGAATAGCAGGTACATTTAGCTACCCCAAAACTCCATGTATCATCGGATAACAGGTACGCTTAGCCACAGGATTCTATCCAACTGAGCCGTCTTGAGGTACGATTACAAGGTGTAACTCGATGGAACGCTTTACGATTTGTGAATTTAGGTTTGATCCTAGTAGTTAGACTCAGTACGTTCAGTCCACTTGCTAGTATTGTCTTAACACACGATTACTTCACAGAATCCCTCTGCAAGGTCTCACGTTCTCTACTTGTGTAGGAGATGATCGACAATTACGGATAGATCATTCTTTACTAGCAATAAAATAATCAATAGAATAACTTGGTTGAGCACCTAAATAATCTAAGAATCAATCATAAACCCTAGATATAGTGAAAACAAACGATGATAATAATAACTTTTGTATTAAATAATAAAGATTCACGCTTAGAACACTGAATTCATCCTTAATCAATAAAGGTTTAGCTACTCATATTACAAAGAAGAATGGTTTCCCCTAAAGGGGTAAACCCTAGGTTTTTAATGTAGAAGTTTTTTTATGAGAGGTAGAATATAGAATATGTGATGGGATGTGTTCTGTTTGAGCCTTATATGTCTTCTTTTATAGCATTCAATGCTTGACCGTCAAGTATCCTCTCCTCTAGGGTTTAGAATCCCATTAGAACTAAGTTTTCTTGATTTGGAAGTCAAAAACGTGTCAAAACGGACCCCTTGGATTTCCACAGTCCGCACAGATGTTTCCCCACTAACAATGCCGACAGTTGGTAAAAGTTTCTGCCGCCAAATCATTATAGTCGGAACAGATTGGTTGCTAATGAGTAATTCCGACTGTGAGTTAAATTCTCTGTCCTATTTTGTGTCACAGTCGGCATAGATTGGTTGCTAATGAGCAATGCCGACGGTTGAGCTGTTGGTGACTTTTCCTTAATCTCGACTATTTTGTCCATAACTTCTTCGTCCGAACTCGGAATGACCTCATTCTTTCGCCGTTCACTTCATATTCTCGTTCTCTTCAAGTTAGTATTAAAATTCCTGGATTTGAATGAGTATAATTTGTCTGTGGTCCTTCTCCATTGGTAGACTTCAATTCCTTATTCCTTTTAAGCACTTTGTAGCTCCTTTTTGGATAATTCACCTAATATAATACATAAGATAGAAAATATACGTAATAAAAAATAATATGAAAGAATTATAACTAATAATAATATGGATTTGACACTTAAAACATGTGAATTATGCATTTATCATAGGGTCCGATTGATCTAAAGTGAGGAGCTAGGCTTGAAAACACGTGAAAGAAGAATGGATGGTGACATTGTGTACAAAGTATGATAGCATGTGTGGAGCATTTTTTTCCATTTGCCTGATATAAAGAAAGTAAAAAAAGGAAGATCGAGTAGGTGGAGAAAGAAGTTGATAGAAAAAAGAGAGTGTGGGGCTGAAAGAGAACGTCTGGAAAACCATGAAAAGAAGTTGCAAAAGAGGAGAGTACTCGTTAGATATTGAGTGGGCGTACCTTCTTTGTTTTGTTAAGACATGTGAAGAATATAGAAGAGAGAAAATTCAGAGAATTGAGGGGAGGTTCTCACCCCAATTTCAGAGACGGTCGGCAGCCGACATTAGTTTTAGTTTTTTTTTTATTTCTTTTGTTTATTCTCTATTTTGTAATGACGAGTTAAATCCCATCTCTGAGACAATGGAGGAAGCCATATTTCATGAATGAATGGTAATTATTTTTTATTCCTTTTTTACTTTTGTATTGATTTTAATTAATTTATGATTTTTATTAATTAGTTGTGATTTTGTTTGATGGTGTATGTTTAGTGTTAGAACTTTTGATGCACCATGCTTATGATTTACATCTAATATTTTAGAAATCTACTTTTGGCAAACAATAAGAGTCCATAAAAGAGCTTAAATTGTTAAGAATCAATATGCATCATTTGGTTATGTTTATGGTGGAGTCTTGAGTCTCAGTCCTCTTAAATTTGATATCATCTTTTGTTACTTATTTGCTAGTTTAGTTTAGAATTAAAATTAAGTCTAAAATCGAATCTTCACAAGTTCGATTGAACGATACTTTTCTTGCCACTGTCTATAACCACCATCAATTTTTAGCGCCGCCGACGCGGATTTGTTTTTAGGTTAGGGTTTTAGATTTTTTTTTAGGTTGAATTTTAATTACGATTTATTTTATTTTTAATTTATCTTTTAAATTTTACTTGTGTATTTTCTTAGCTTTGATGTGTAGGTGATCTTTTACATTAATTGTGGAAATTGCTTACCAAAAAAGGTAAGTAGTATACCTCAAAAAAAATTTAGATTTTTCATTAAAATTTTTTATTTGTATATATTTCTTTTAGATTTTATTTTATTTTGTATATAAAAAAAACACTTTTCCCACACCAATTGCACGTCAGACTACCGATTTTAGGAAAACCCATGGATAAGTAAGATGAACCCGTGCCTTGGGCCTGATGGGAGTTATCAGCTGAAAGTCCACAAGCCTTAGCCTCGTACCTTTTTTCAGTCTTTGACTGTAGGTATAGTCTGCTAAGGTAACCTGAGTTACCTATTTTAGTCGAACCTTCATTTGCACGTGCACCAAAAATAAAAAAATAAAAAAATATTGAACTGGTATTATAAGGACCAATACAATGATTATCGACCAAAATTTCAAAATGGACATTACCCGTACTATGACCATAATATAGATAGTACCTGGGACCACTACTAACCCTCTAGAGGTTATGGTTCATGCCATAGTGATCCTAATTACTATTCGCACGCTCACCATTCGTACGAACGGGTAATTGAGCAATATTATACTAAGCAAAATGTTAGTTTTATTTCTCTAGAAGAGGCCCTCAAGCAGATAACTAAGTCGACACGTAAGACTGAGATATTAGTGAAGAAATTTTATAAAGAGTCATTAGAACATAATAAAGAATTTGCAGCTTTAACTACCGCTCTAAGTGAAATTAATGCACGTCTAGATTTGGAGAAAATTGAATAAGAATGGTTAGCTACTAATATTGCTCAAAATGAACTTAATTGCCAAAATAGTATTTTCAGTTTTACCCTTGATAATAATGATGAATATTTACCTAATTTAGAGGACGAGGTTAGAATAGAAGACACTACTTGTTCAAATAAGGTTGAATCATCCTCATATTATTATGAGGATGAGGAAAGTATTGACGAAGAATTTGAAATTCTAGTCATAATGAAGAGGAAATTTTTACAATAATTGAGCTTCATGATAATAATGATGTTTCTAGTTCCAATCCTAATAATGTTGATGATTATTTTCCTTTCAAGAGGAAAAATATTTAACTAGAGATACCATTGTTTTAGATGGTGAATATACCTTGTTATTATGAAGACGATGATGGTTTAGAGGAACGAGTTTATCCCGAGACTAGTATTTTAGAGTCCAACGATTCAAAGACCATAGTCCCTGACGAAGATGATAGAATCATAAAGAAATGAGTGAGGATGTTGTCATAAACCGTTGGACTATTCATGATCCTTTACAAAGCACTGTGTTTAACAATCCATTATATAATTGTGATGAACCTCTTGAGATCACTGATTTGGAAGAAAAGGATTTTAGGAACACCTTGGATAACCCATTGTATGGTTTTGATGAAGATTCTTATGATTTTCAACTATCCCTTCTTAAAGTCCCCCACTTGGGACTTGACATATATGCCTCTACCATTTTAAGAGA
Source organism: Papaver californicum (assembly GCA_023531435.1). Lineage (NCBI taxonomy): Eukaryota > Viridiplantae > Streptophyta > Magnoliopsida > Ranunculales > Papaveraceae > Papaver > Papaver californicum. The sequence goes on along the minus strand of JAJJMC010001370.1, from coordinate 1,204,338 downwards.
TTATCTTCATGCACTTTCCCCGAGCCTGATTATATCCAGCAGGAAATTCAGTCGTTAGAAACCCATCATCTGGTTGATGTGGTTTACCCATGTGATAATACCATAAATGACTTTGTTGAGCCCACCAAAATTTTATTTACCAAAAGTGGGAATATATAAATTACAAATGTGTCAGATATTGAATATTGAAGCTAAACCTAATTATTTTAGAAAATATGAATCGACACATTTTCATGAGAATGACCACCAATTTCATATAATCCATTGTGGTCAACTGAGTGAGTCAAATTCGATTGAATTCAAGGATCCATAATTATTTCGATTGCTGTTATATGATTCGTAAATTATGACTAATCATTTCTTGGTCTGGCTGAAGACTTTAAACTTAGTGCTCTATGGGAGGAAACCCATATGTTTTTGGTACATGGTGCTGGTAATATCCTTCCCTTTTACTTTGTTCATTATTTCTCATTGATCATACTTTCATTCATTTATCTTTAGAACATCGAGGATTATGTTCAATTTAAGTTTGGGGGTAAGGGAGTAAAATTTAAAAAAATTAGTTGTACCAGAAACTCCAAAATTTATAAACTTGTGAACAATTCAGGATGACACTGACCATTCTAAGGCCACTTAGGGGTTTAAAGACTTGTTACATACACTAAATGTAGTCGCGATTCTTGCGAAAGTGAGTTAGGATTTTATTTTAATTTTAGTTTAGTTTTACTCGAGGACTAGCAAATAATAAGTTTGGGGGTATTTAATAGATACATTTATGTGTCTGATTTGTTCCCAACTTGTATATTATTATCTCTAGATTTTTTTATTATATTGTTATTTATTGTGTTTTCAGATATTTTTAAAAGAATAAACAATCATGGAGAAATAGTTTTAAAGTCTCTAAAAACACCCATGCTCTTGATAAAAGCACTACCTCTTCGAGTTTAAATAAACTTAGTTAAATTAATGATATTCGACGAATCATGAAGATAGTGGATATTAATGATTGACGTGAGCTACATAGTAAAGAGGACAACACGGGATATGAACAAGAGATGTAGGGTCCGGTTGATCTAAAGTGAGGAGCTAGGCTTGAAAAAACGTGAAAAAAGTGTTGATTCTGCAACAATAGAAAGTACTAAACAGAAGAAGTTGTTAAGGTTAATGAAATCTCTAATTGATACACACACAATGGACAGAGCCACCTGGTCAACAAATTATCCTTAACATAATAGTCCGCGGGTACTCCTCAAGAAGGAGAGATGCTATACCCCAACAACGGAGATGTTTCCAGGATAGAACTACCCGTTATGACTTGTATAAGCACAATACAAATCACCGTCAAGAAATTAACATCAAGATAGTGGAAGGGAAATAAACAAGCAGTGCAAAACAAAGCAAAAAGAGGGAAAAAGAAGACAGGATAGTAGCTGCTTCTGGAGTGAGTTCAAATGGAGAAATTCGTTTTCTTTATATGTAGAAGAAGATAGCTTTAATGAAAATCAATTCCGTGCATGAAGCACATACATAAAGTTTGAAATTCAATTTCGTGCATGAAGCACGGACATAATGGTTAAACGGAATTAAAACGGTCAAGAGTAATTCTCACCTAAAATCTTGCCGGGTCAGACGCCCCCCACATTTAAAACAAAATTTACTTAGTATTAAATTCTTTTAATGAAATATATATTGTTCAAAAAGGTAAGTCTTGGTTGGCCCGCAGCCGCAGCTACGCCCGTACCCGCAACCACAGTCTTTCCCGTAGCTGTAGACACAGTCACACTCACACCCGCAACCGTAGCCGCAGCCGCAAGTCCGCAAGTCCTCAAGCCGCAAAACGCAAGCGCAAGCGCAAGCGCACGCGCACCCGAGCCCGACCCGACCGACCGTGCGTGCTTCGGTGCGAAGCACCGCGCATGTGTGAAATGTATAGTTGCACCAACTAGTCCATAGCCTTAGTCATCCCCCAACCGCAAAAGTTTCTAAACCCTTAACGGCCCTCCCTTAGATACAACTTTCTTGGTAATAAGGAGATGAATCATCTTTAGTTTCTCCAATGTGGGACTAAAGGTTCATTCACAAAAGTGAAAATGAGCTAGTTTCCTTAGTGACCCCTTGGTCCTTAGATCCATTCCCACCAAGACCAAAAAACATTTTTAAGTTCATTTTCTCCAACAATCCCCCACATGAATGAAAACCCGATGAAAATCAGAAATCAGAAAACGAGAAATACCACTATAGGCAATAGGTGTCCATAAGGTCTTGAACCTTTTCTTAGTGAGAAATTATCGGAATTACTTGATGGACAGTGAACGTGATGTCTTGAACTACCATCGTTTGGTGTAGTTCATCAATAACTCCACGCGTGATATCTCTCTAGGTGATGTTAAGTTCGTGCCGTTGTGTCCATTTTGGCTCTGGACGTATCCCGTTTCTCATAATGCTCTAGAAAATCAGCTCAATTTTCATAGTAAGTGGCCCACTTCCTCATTCAGATAGGTGAATTCCATCAAGAGTGTTTACTGCTACACCCCATTTCAATCTTAAATTGAAACTATAAAACTCATTAAGACTTAATAAAGAGTCATCCTTCACATGCAGTCACATTATCACGTCTACACCATAGGGAAGGGACAGAGAATGAAATTCTCTGATAGTGTTTCCTTTAACCCACCACAAATTAGTTGTCTCATTCGAAACCTTGATCTTGGGATCTCCAGTCAGCAAGGTTGAGTATCATTCATGGAAAGTTTATTTAATAAGCTTAAGCCCCATCCCCCTCGATGCATTACTAACTATCTCCTTGGACAAACCTTTCGTCAAAGGGTCTGCAATATTCTCCTAAGACCTCACAAAGTCAACAGAAATAACGCCAGTTGAGATTAGTTGTTTTAGGGAATTATTTCTTCTACGAATGTGTATAGACTTCCCATTATAGTTGTTGTTTTTAGCATTAGCTATTGCAGCTTGACTATCACAATGTATAGATATAGCTGGCACAGGCCTATGCCAAAGAAGAATGTCTTCTAAAAAGCATCTTATCCAAGCGGTTTCCTCTCCTGCTTTATCTAAAGCAATAAACTCTGATTTCATAGTGGATCGAGTTATACATGTCTGTTTGGAACTCTTCCAAGATACAAAACCGCATGATAGATTGAAAACATATCCACTCGTAGACTTAGACTCCTCTGAGTCTGATATCCAAATTGCATCACAAAATCCTTCAAGGACCGCCAGGGTATCTCTCATAAATTAAACAAAAGTTCAAAGTGTACTTCAAGTACCTTAACACTCTAATAAGTGCATCCCAATGCTCATGCCCTGGATTACAGGTATACCTACTTAACCTACTCACAGCATACGCAATTTCTGGTCTCGTACAATTCATTAAATACACCAGACTTCCTATAACACATGAGTATTCAAGTTGTGAAACTCCATTACCCTTATTCTTTTTAGTATACAACAAGGATCATACGGAGTACAAGCAGGTTTACAATCAAACTGATTATATTTCTTAAGCACAGATTCAATATAATGAGATTGACTAAGATTATATCCATTCGAATTTCTTCTAATCTTCATCCTTAAGATTACATCAGCGGAGCCTAAGTCTTTCATGTCAAAGTTCTCATTTAGCATGTTCTTTGTGGAATTAATTATATCCATGTTTGTACCAGGTATTAGCATATCATCAACATACAAGCATACAATCACACAGGCATCATTCACAAGTTTAGTATAAACACACTTGTCAGATTCATTAATTTTAAAACCACCAGAAATCATTACATGATCAAATTTTTCATGCCACTGTTTAGGTGCTTGTTTCAAACCATACAAGGATTTTTTCAGTTTACAAACTTTGTTTTTAAAACCTTTCACTACAAAACCCTCAGGTTGGTCCAATATAAATTTCTTCATCTAATTCACCATTTAGAAAAATTGTTTTTACATCCATTTGATGTATCTCTAAGTTATGAATGGAAGCAATAACAATTAACATCCTAATGGAAGTAATTCTCGTAATAGGTGAGTAAGTATCAAATAAATCTACGCCTTTTATCTGTTTATAGCCTTTAGCTATTAATCTAGCTTTGTATTTTTCCACACTTCCATCTACCTGACGTTTCCTTTTGAAGATCCATTTATAACCTATGGGTTTACACCCTAGAGGTAAATCTACAATCTCCCAAGTACCATTTTGTATAATGGAATCCATTTCACTTATGGCGGATTCTTTCCACCATGGAGCTTCAGATGAAGTCATGGCTTCTCTATAAGTCTGTGGATCAGTTTCAGCTAAGCATGTTATGAAGTCTGGCCCAAAAGATTTTTCAGTTCTAAGTCTTTTAACTCTTCTAGGCTCAAATTTAAATTCTTCCTCTAAAGGTAATGTCTGACTAGTGGAAGGGACATCTAGGGGATCAACACTTATCATGCGAGAATCAGATTTCAATGGAAAAACATTTTCAAAGAACACAACATCCCTAGATTCCATAATTGAATTCACACCAATTTCAGAAATATCAGAACTTACAACCATAAATGTATATGCAGTAGTATGTTCAGGATACCCTATGAAGACACAGTCAACAGTTTTGGGTCCTATCTTGGTTCTCTTAGGTGGAGGAATGGAAACCTTAGCCAAACACCTCCACACTTTAAAGTATGCATAAGAAGGTTGTCTACCTTTCCATAACTCATATGGAGTTTTGTCAGATCCTTTAAAGGGTACTTTGTTCAAGAAATAGCAAGCTGAGAGGACGGCCTCCCCCCACAAGTTTGCAGGTAGTCCTGAACTAATTGACATGGAATTCATCATTTTCTTATCAGTTCTTCCGTTCAGCCACACCATTAGATTGTGGTGAATAAGGAGGGGTACTTCATGTATAATGACATGTTCTACACAAAAAATCTCCTATAGGAATTACATACTCACCACCACAGTCATACCTAACAGTTTTAATGGTAGCACTCATTTGGTTTACAAATTCTAGTTTATACATCTTAAAGGCTTCTAAGGCATCATCCTTACCTTTAAGTAAAAATATGTGACAGTACCTCGTACAATTATCTATAAAAGTGACAAACCATTTCTTACCACCTCTAGTTTGAATTGATTTCATGTCAACTAGGTCTGAATGAATTAATTCTAAGGGTTTAGAATTTCTCTAAATATTTTCCTATAAGATTTTTTAGCATATTTTGATTCTACGCATATTTCACATTTATGTTCATTATCCAACCTAAATTTGGGTATGCAGCCTATGCTAGCCAGTTTGTTCATTGACTTATAGTTTACATGTCCAAGTCTACCATGCCAAACGTTCAATGACACACAAACATAAGCAGAAGAATCAATTTTATTCATTTCAACAGAGGTTACATTAAGTTTGTAGAGACCTCCAGTCTTATAATCCTTTCCTACATAATCCTTACCCTTAGTGACAATAACTTTTCCAGATTCAAAAACAAGTTTAAAACCCTTATCATCTAAAACACCACAAGATACAAGATTTTTGTAGATGTCCGGAACATGAAGAACTTCATTCAATGTGAGAGTTTTGCCAGAAGTGAACTTTATCCCAACTTTGCCTTTTCCCGCAACCTTTGCTGCGGACGAGTTACCCATGTAGAGTTTCTCCCCTTCCCTTACCTTCTGATAGGAGGTGAACATATTTCTGTTTCCATAGACATGCTTGGTAGCACCAGAGTCTACCCACCAGTCTCTCACATTGGTTACCAAATTGACTTCAGACACCGTGCCAGAAAACTCATTCTTGTTGTTTTCAACCAAATTAGCATTGTTTTTTTCATTAAAGTCCTTACGTTTTCTACAGTGCATTGACATATGGCCAGGAATTCCGCAAACATAACATGCACCTTTAATTTTACCAATGCCAGATTTGGGTTTCTGAAACGTACCTTTCTTGTGATGACTAGGCTTGCGTTTGCTGCTGTCGCCCTTTTTAGAATTGGAAGACTTGTGTTCAATTACATGAGCCTTGTTGGACATGTACCTTGCGGAAGATACGTTCTTGTCTTTGGAGCACATCAATTCTTCCACTTGAATCTTCTTACCCAATTCAACCATACTGACTTCACCAGTTTTATGTCTCAATCTACGTTTGTATTCAGACCAGGAAGAAGGTAATTTCTCAATCACAACAGACACTTGAAACGTTTCATCTATCACCGTACCTTCAGCAATAATTTCATTGATAATACGCTGAAGTTCAAGAAATTGATCAACCACATATTTTTCATTTGACATTTTGTATTCCAGGAAACTAGCTACCAAAAATTTCTTACTTCCAGCAGTTTCAGCTTGGTATTTCGCTTCTAAAGCAGCCCACAAATAAAAAGCAGAAAAATTATCTTTTGCATTATAGAAATCATACAGTCTAAACAGTTCAGAATATGATTTTTGGCCATATAGTTTTGTCTACCCCAACTTTCCAACTCTCTTTCATTTCCAGCATCATTTAAAGTCTCATCAAAGGATTTCAGAACTAATTCATCTAACATATGGAAACGCAGAAAGAACAACATCTTGGATTGCTATCTTTTGAAAGCTTTGTCATTAAATTTTTCTGGTCTTTCAACATCATTCTTACCCATTGTTACAGAAGAAGTAGATATTGTGTTAAGATTGTTGATTCTGCAACAATAGAAAACACTAAACATAAGAAGTTGTTAAGGTTAATGAAATCTCTGATTGATACACACACAATGGACAGAGCCACCTGCTCAGCAAATTTTCCTTAACACAATAGTCCGCGGGTACTCCTAAAGAATGAGAGATGCTATACCCCAACATCGGAGATGTGTCCAGGATAGAACTGCCCGTTATAACTTGTATAAGCATAATACAAATCACCCTCAAGAACTTAACAACAAGATAGTTGAAGGGAAATAAACAAAACAAAGCAAGAAAAGGGGAAAAGAAGACAGGATAATAGATTCTTCTGGAGTGAGTTCAAATGGAGAAATTTGTTTTCTTTAAAGGTAGAAGAAGATAACTTTAATGAAAATCAATTCCGTGCATGAAGCACGGACATAATGGTAAAAACAGAATTAAAACGGTCAAGAGTAATTTTCGCCGGGTCAGACGCCCCCCCATATTTAAAACAAAATTTACTTAATCTTAAATTCTTTTAATGAAATATATTATGTTCAAAAAGGTAAGTCTTGGTAGGCCCGCAGCCGCAACTACGCCCGCATCCGCAACCACATTCTTGCCCATAGCCATAGTCATAGCCGTACCCATAGCCGCAAGTCCGCAAGCCACAAGCCGCAAAACGCAACCCGAGCCACAAGTCTTCAGGGCGAAGCACCGCGCGTGTGTGAAATGTATGGTTGCACCAACTAGCCCATTGCCTTAGTCCTCCCCCAACCACAAAAGTGTATAAACCCCTAAGGGCCCTTCCTTAGATGCAACTTTCTTGGTAATAAAAGGAGAAATCATCTTTAGTTTTTCTAATGTGGGACTAAAGGTTCATTCACAAAAATAAAAATAAACTAGTTATCTTAGTTTTTTTATTGATCCCTTAGTCCTAAGTTCTATTCCCACCAAGATCAAAGATATTTTTAAATTCATTTTCTCCGACAAAAAAAATGGATGGTGTCATTTTGTACAAAGTATGATAGCATGTGGGGAGCTACATAAAGAAAGTAAAAAAAAGGAAGATCGAGTGTGCGGCTGAAAGAGAACACGTGGAAAACCGTAAAAAGAAGTTGCAAAAGAGGAAAGTACTCGTCAGATGTTGAGCGGGCGTACCTTCTTTGTCTTGTTAAGACATGTGCAGTTTATGTTTTGAAGAGAATATAAAAGAAAGAGAAGTCATAGGATTAAGGGGAGGTTCTCACGCCCAATTTCAGAGACGGCTCGGAGCCGACATTAGTTTTAGTTTTCTTTTAGTTCTTTTAGTCAATCTCTATTTTATAACGATGAGTTAAATTTCATCTCAAGGATAATATAAGAAGTCATATTTTATAAATGGATGGTAATTATCTTTTATTTTTTTTATTTTTGTATTGATTTATAATTTTTACTTATTAGTTGTGGTTTGTCTGATGGTGTATGCTTAGTCTTAGAACTTTTGATACGTCATGTTAATGATATACATCTAATGTTTTAGAAATTTATTTTTGACAAACAAAAAGAATCCATAAAAAATCTTAAATTGTTAAGAATTAATTTATGCATCATTTGATTATGCTTATGGTAGAATTCTGAGTCCCAGTCCTTTTAAAATTTGTATCATCTTTTATTACTTATTTGCTAGTTTAGTGTAGAATTAAAGTTAGGTCTAAAATCGAATCTTCCCAAGTCCAAGTGAACGATACTTTTCTTATCACTGTCTATAACTACCATCCAAATACTCGTTCAAAAATGGTCCATTTGCAGGTAACAACAAAAAGCTATTAGAAATGAGATTAGCTTTAGACCAAATTAAGGTTGATAAGGTAGTCTTTGATCCTTACAAGTTGAAACGAGATCTCTTACAAAGTGTTATAACTCCCGATAACGTTACATTCTATAACGGATCGTTGTTTCATACAAGCGGCTATGTCATTTACGATCTATTGCGTGTAATGCGACAACTTGGCTTTAAGCAAGAAGTTACGGGAGAGACTGCCCCACACATCTTTTGACGTGATCTTCGCTTGTGTTCTTCAACTTCAAAGAAGACTATCACAGCTTCACACCAAGACCGGTCCCAATGCATTGGAGGGAGAGAGAACAACATTGTAAGCTAAATTAGAGTACTTGGACGCTTGCGGTCAACGACGATGAAGTCGATCCAGAATTGCTTGGAGTGAAACTGCAATGTCTTTGAGATAAATTTTCTGCCAAGAATTTTGGCATTGCGGCTTCACTGCCAAGCAATGCCGGTTGTGGCTTAATTCTTGGAAGAGATATTGAGCCACAGCCGGCATTACGGCTCCACTACCAACCCATCGACATCGTCCGTATATATTACATATTCACGAATGATCTCGGCTTACGTGTTTTTCGATCCCTAGGGGTTTTCCGGTCACCAGGATTGAACGTTAGTATCTCCAACCCATTTTCTGCTGTCTCTAGGGGTCCAACTCGACATGCTTATACTTCCCCGCTTCCTCTCTTCTTTGGAATCGATGCTTCACTTGATGTACAAGGTTCCTTCTTCGGCCTTCCTCTCTTCTTTGGAACCTGTTGTGAACCAACATCGGGAATAACTTATTTCTTAACTTTTTATTGTGGTGTTGATGTAATAACTTCAATCTTGAGTTGTGAACCAACATTGGGAATAACTTGTGAATTCTCGTATACTTTTTCTTTTGGTGTTGATGTAGAAACTTCCTTCTTCGGCCTTCCTTTTTCCTTGGAGTCGGGGCTTCATCATATCTCACTTCGGAAATATCAAAAGCACATGGATCTCTTTTCTTGCTCTCTTCACGTTCACTTGTTTAGCCTTAGTTGGCTCAACAAAATTTGTCAGGTAACCGAGTTTCCATGTGAGTAAGTATCAAAGAATTCTATGGCTTCATTAGTCTCCCATGGTGATTCTCCGGCAACTTCCGTATGAGGAGGGGTAAAACAGAGTTGTTTCCAAAACGGATCGATATCCTCGATAGGTATCACCTCTTTATACTTCACAAGCATATGGCGATACGGAAGTCCCAAAGACGACATCAAAGGACAAACACACATATGATCCGGGTGGCTATGTTCTATCTCATAATCTAGTTCTTTCATCATATACGATATGGCCCAATGTGACACATTATATTCTTCTCCTCGTAGAAACTTTTCATGCTTCAAATATGTCGTCATCCTCTCCATTGAGCTTCTTTGGAAAGCTTTGTTAATTCTATCAATATCATTCTTGAAATATTGCTTCATTGCCTCCGTCACCGTAACAATATTTCTTTGATTGGAATCAAGGAGTTTCTTCAAGCGGCCGTGAGCGGACTCCGCAATACTAGTGGCTTCATTGCCATAGTATTTATATCGATTCGTCTATGCCCGCACAAATTTTTCTTTATATGGATCCAACCAATTATTCTTATAATAAAAGACCTTGCTTGGGTACTTATCATTCCACCGAGCAATAAACTTCTTCAAATTTTCTTCATATCTAGTCTCGGTGATAGACCAAACCAAGGATTCCCAATCTCCTAGAAAAGTCAACCAACGTTCATGATTTTCTTTGTGTTCTTCGTCCACCTCCTCTTGAATCTTTTTTCTATCTTCTTCTTGTTGTTCCGGTGATAGTTGGCTTATGCGAACTTCTTCTTTAAGAGCTTCTTTCTTTGACTTCTTTATATCCACCTTTGGAGGTTCAATAACCGCATGGCAATTTTTCTTCATATTATTCACTATATGGAATGCACATAGGAAATTTTTTGCATCCGGGAAAACATCGGAAATGACGGTCATTAATGTGTCATCCTTATCGGTTATTATTACCCTTGGAATATCATTTCCACGGAAAAGTAACTTCAATTTTTGTAATGCCCAAATATAATTGTAATCCTTTTCGTTTATCATAAAACACCAAGCCTACGTGAATGTTACCTTGTTCGATGTTGAACAACGGCATATGGTATTTATTTGTCTTGTAAGTGCAATCCATCATAAGAACCGGAAAGAATGATTGAGCCAATTGCGCCATCAACGGATGAGCAATGAATATTTGAAGAACATTACCGCCCGACCTAATTTTTTCCTTGTGTCTGTAGTTGTGGTCGGAGTCTAACTTTAGAAACTCTTGCATAACCGACCTACCTTGCCAACGTTCCCTTGTTATAGTTGCTTGCGCATTATAAATAATAATTAAGGAAGAAATGTTAGTTTATCCTTCTCCTTGATGCCGGCAAGCATTTGACTTGGTGCGGTGCGTGTAACACTCAATCTCTTTACTTCCTCAAATTCATGAGGTTTTAACTTCGCAACTAAGGAGTGCCCAACAAAAGACTCCGGATCCGGATGATTATGGCGACCATTCCACACTTATATTTTTCCATACATTTCCCTTCGAAATGAACACAAGCTTGAAGCAGCATTCATCATTCCTCAAAATAGTCTGGTATACCCTATTAATCTTCTTTTCATATACATAATCCTTTCGCTTGTGGTTTTTCATAAGGTACGACCCAGCTCTCTCGCAAGTCATTCCAAACCGATTATTTTTACCTTGATGGTTTCTCACTAACACACACTTATCCTTGAGAGCCGTTTCTTTAACCAATTAATTGCCTCATCTTTACTCGCGAATTCCAAATCAGTCGCATACTTATCCGAAGTATCTGGACTCAATTAGTGGATACTCAAAACTAACACTTAGGGGATATGATCGGATTTAGAATACCCTATATAAATAAACTGCAGTGGCACGGTGTCTACAATGCAGACAACGGCAAGTACGGGTCGAACCAACAGAGAGCGGGGACAATACTGCAACCAATATCTCTAATCAACTAATCAAGAATTATATTTTTGGAATTTTAGATATATGAATAAAATAATAAAACAAACTAAACTAATAAAATAAATCAAATGGGAGAAACAGTAACCAGAGTTTTTCAGTATCCACCACTATTTCTTTTTAATTACTGAAGTGAAACATAACTCTTAAATATTCATCTATTGTTCGTTCTATCGACATCACCTATTATATGTATTAGAGTCACAAATGTCACTGGAACGCCCTAAGCATGGCGCATCAAAGCTCTAAGTCTCATGCATACACCATCTAATTGCGTTAGCGAGAAAATAATAGGAAACTAATTAAAGGTTCACAAATAATATCTGGCTCTTCTAAGTATACCCCATCTAAGAATTTAACCCAAGCATGAAATATCGAATAAGTAGACAAACATATTTACTATCTTATTAATTCTGCACATAGGTTACTGTATTGTACAGAACTGGTGAAGCAACAACTAATTTTTCAATAAATCAATAAATCAAAATCATGGAATTAATCTATTCAAATCATAATAGTCTGTATCAAATAATTCGATTTTATTGATCTAAAACTTTAAGTGGTTTCGACATTAAACCCTAGATACAAAATTAATGAGACATGGAGATGGATTTCTTAAAATCCATAAAAATAATTAAGAAAAATTGAGAGAAAAATGATTAAACCCTTTTTGATTTATGCTCTTGTATCTCTCTAACCTACTCTCATGTCTCCGTACCAGCCGTCCACCAACCCAGAAGATCCTTGTACTTCCTCCCTTAATCAGCGTCCCCTTTCTTTGCTTTTCAATCACCTTTTCTCTCCCTACTCCACCATACCAGGAGAAAAGAAAACAGAAAACCTTTGCGTCAGCCTCCCTTTCTCTTAATTTCACTTTCCTATATATACTCCCCAAAGAAAACCTAACCTACTCTAGTCTACACCTGCCACTTCCTGCTCCCTCTTTATCTCTCGGTTAGACTTTGTATCCCACTTGATTTAGAAAACTCATCCCAGTCTTGACAAGCCACTTGACCCCACCTACTCTTCACCAACTTACATCCATCAAAAGGACGCCTAGCCTACACCCATTTTCCACCTACGCCTCCCTATCTGTCAGTCTATCTCTTCTTTTGTCTCCAAAAGAAACCTTCAATTCACTTATCACCCTTTCACGTGATAGCCAATCAATTTCCACCAGCCTTATTTCTTTCTTTGTTTCTAGTTCACATGCTACTACCAACAGAAACAGAGGACCATCAGCTCACTGTCTCACTTTCAACGCCACCAAACCAGCTTCTAATCTAGGTTACTGTACACCAAAAAGAAAAGCTATAAGACCTCCACTTTCTCTCTACGTCAGACTTTTCTCGCCAACTCCTATGTGTCCAAAGAAAGTCTACCAATTATCCTTTTTAACCGTGTTTAGCTCATAGTTTTGGATTTTATACGAACCACCTATAAAAACATAAAATAATATAATTAGTATAGAATCAAGTACCATTAAATATAAATTAGACGGTAAAAATGTATAAATTAAATGTCTATCATGATACTCAAGGCTAAGTTAGTGATTACTAAAATTATTTGGATAAGAGGCTCTTCAAATTACTTCATAATTTATTTATTTTTTGAATATCCCCAATTGAGTGTTCATTTATAAAGGGATACCAAGATTAACATGGGATACCATTTAGTCGATCTGACGGTCAGGATCGACTAATTATCAGAAGTATAACCTTACCAATTTATTTATTTTCGGCTGATTAATCGAAATCAATGCACCAAATGGTATTCTGCCATATTTCTTCGCTACAAAGTTGATGAAGATGGGAGGGAGTTATGAAACATAAAACTATAAATCTTCACCAAATGGTTTAGAAGTTTTTTTTCCCCCCAAATCCTATCAATGACCATTTGAAACATAAAACATAATCCACTATTAAAGATCCAGTGCTATATCATGTGAGAGACAGCATACCACTTATACCACAATCCCTTAAAGCAATAGTGATAGAAAATGTGTGTAAAAACTATAAATCCAAGCCCAGTCAAAGGACAGACATGTACGTTAAGAATATGTTTAGCAACGGAGTAAATAAATTGTACGATCCATCAAAAAATATAACAAACAACAAGGATCATACATCCTGATTCAAACAGAAACCTCACTCATAACTAAATATAGAACTCACTGTTGTTATCTTCTTCTTTACAGATATGTAGATTGTCATAAAATGAAAGCACTTCCGGATAACTTGCTGGTGTTTGGCTAAAAAGGTCACATATATTGTCAAAGGAAACATGTTATCTTCGTCGAGTATTATGTGTTGGGTGTAATAATCAAAAATAAAGAAAATCAAATAAACAAAGGTTGTTGATACTTAACTTTTAACGGAAGTGATTCGTCAAAATGGATGAGCTTCTCGTATCTCCGTAACATCAAGATGGTATGTAGCAAAACTTTGGAAAAACAGAGTGAGTCACGTGTTCAACACGCTGTCCTTAAGACATTAACGCCCGACTACACTCAAGAGTGATGTTATAGCTTCCACAGGACGGATGTCTCCAGGATAAAACACCGTACTATACCTACTAGTAGCACTGGTAGTAGATGCTCAACTGGAGCTTGGCAACTCAGAAAAACCCTTCAAGGTAAATCTCAAAAAACTTAAAAAAGATAATAAAAAATTATAATTCTGTTGGTTTCTCCAAAAATATGGAGAAACCCTTTTTCCTTGGATGTCAAAATAGGTTGAGAAAAGTTTGATTATATAATCTCTTAATACAACTTAAGAAGTGGAAACTTTCCGATGTGAGACTAAAGTGTTTCATTCACAAAAGAAAATAAAAAAAAAAAAAACATGTAAAATGGTCAATATAGGTCAGGAGCTCGAACCCAAATAGACACAATATTTTAATAAAAAATATAAAACTCATTTTCTTAACCATTATTTTCTAACAATGTATTTTCTTTGGTCGTCGCTAAGTTTTTAAAGAAAGTGCATTCTCAACGTGACTAGATATGTAATAATCATAGCTATTTCTATCACCTTCACTTGGATGCTTTACTTCCTTCAGTTCTTTCTAATGAACATTATATAGCTGGATAACATGACTTTTTTTTTTTGCCACTCAATCTCCAATAAAGAAAAATCTGGTTAGATAAACACATAATACGAGTACTGGTAATACCTTCGTCCGATTTAGAAAATGTAGTATACTTGTAATTGCATGGTGGAGCAGGATTTCGTACCATTGTTGGAAGATAGAATTCAATAGTTTCCTTAACCCAAACTTGTTTGGTTTTGTCTTTCAGTGTATAAAGTTCAACCTTACCGTTACGAGCATCAAATTTCTCCATACTTGCAAAACAAAAACACCCTTCAAACTCCAATTGATAAAAGTTGCCGATGTTAGAGTGCAGAACAAATATGTCATCTTCCGGAAGTTTAATCACTTGAAACTGCTCATTATGGAAATCAAACGATACCAAAAGATGATTGTGTATCTCCTCTTGTTCTTCTCATCATTTACCAGCTCGTAAAAAAGAGTTCCATCGCAAGAGATGAGTGGTTTGCTACCAGGACGATACTCACAGTAAATTACCTGATAAAGTTTTGGCTTTGGATGTTTGATATGTCTCTATGGCTTACTACTACCCACGGTAAAGATAAAATATTTATAGTAACGTAAATACCCATAATAATCATCATCATGATATCGCATTGCAGGATACAAATCACCTTGTATTCATTGTTGAGTAAGTCATACCCAAATTCCTAAGGCTTTTCCATAATCCCAACGGATACGAGAGATGATGCTTAATTTCTCCAGCTTACTGGGGTTATAAATCTCAACTAAAAATTAAAGGGGATTTTGTTGATATAACCCTATTTTATTACCTTCATTTTAAATATAATCCCATTTTTTTAAAATATTATAAATGTGACCCTGTGAATTTTTTTCTTTTCCATCCTATTGTTTTTCTGGTGGCTCAGCTGAAGTTTTGTTATTAGTTTTCTGTTGTGAATTTTATTTAACTATTGTTTTGTTCGTTATCAGATTCTTTACTTGATTTGATTAGGTAAGGAATTATGATGTGGGCAAGAGAAAATGGATTTCTGTTG
>JAJJMC010001370.1:1168099-1188739 GCA_023531435.1 Papaver californicum | reverse complement strand
TTAGGTAAGGAATTATGATGTGGGCAAGAGAAAATGGATTTCTGTTGCGTAAAGATGGCCGAAGAAGATTCAAATCAATTAAGAGTTCTGAAGCTATTGAAACACAATCCATAGTAGAATTTTTCATGTTTATTTCTCTCTGACATAAATATCATTATGTATAAACTTGGTTTGGTTCAAGAAACTTGGATGTAAAAGAAAAAAATGGGGTCATATTTATAATATTTGAAATAAACGGGGTCATATTTGAAATGGAGGTAATAAAATGGGGTTATATCAACAAAATCCCCTTCTATTTAACTATTGTTTTGTTCATTATCAGGTTCTTTACTTAATTTCATTAGGTAAGGAATTATGATGTGGGCAGGAGAAAATGGATTTCTGTTGCGTAGAGATGGCCGAAGAGGATTCAACATCAATTAAGAGTTCTGAAGCTATTGTAACACAATCCATAGTAGAATATTTCATGTTTATTTCCGTGACATAAATATCATTATGTATAAACTTGGTTTGGTTCAAGAAACTTGGATGGAAAAGAAAAAAACGAGATCATATTTATAATATCTAAAAAAAATGGGGTCATATTTATAATATTTTAAAAAAATGGGATCATATTTGAAATTGATGTAATAAAATAGGGTTATATCAACAAAATCCTCAAAAATAAACCCATGGACATTTAAGAAACTGATAAGTGTTGTTGAAACATGTTGGAAATGTGTATGAGTTAATGGCTAAAAGGGTTTAAAAGAGAAGAAAATAGTCTCACAATCACTCAAACGGAGTTTTAACAAAACTGAGTTTTATTGCTCTTAAAACTTGGTCATAAAGACCTTACGCTTACTTACAAATGACTTCTCACTCAAATTAGGTTTGCTACTGCACCTATACCTCACTCTTCGGTTTCACTCGATTACAAGTTACAACTGAAAACACTCTAGCCTATTTATAGGTTTTGATAGACCGACTTCTTTTACCTTGAGAACTTTCAGTAACTTTCTAGTTTAAGACCCACTCTAGAATACTCTATAAACTACAGTGCTTATCCTGATTAGTACTGACTTTGACCAACACTACTCTTGATAACTCTAGACTGACCGGACATCCTTTACTTTGTTACTAAGTACTTCTCAAGATTTAACAGTCTAGATAATTCTATGCCACCGACTAGGTTAAAGCTTCTAAATTATCCTTATTTACTCTAAATCAAAATTACACTCTTAACATCCTCTCTTAAACTTGTTTGTTTGAAATTCTAAAGGGTTTCCGCAATCTGACGAAAACTTCATGTTTTAGCGGTTTTGTAAATTTGTCCACATTTTTATCTTGAAACTTCGTGTATTTCAATTATACTTTATTCTCTGATATGCACTCTCTAATAAAATGGTATTGATGCGATCATGGAACACCATATCTTTGCTAAAGCCATTGCCGACTTGTTGTCCGCGTATGTCCATGTATATTGTAGTTGGTTCTTCCTGCTATATTTTTAGCTCCTTTATCAAACTTCTTAACCATATGGCATGAAAGACACACGACGCTGCTGCAACGTACTCAGCTTCGTAGGTGGAGAGTGTGATAATAGGTTGCTTCTTTAAACTCCAAGTGAAGCATGTATTTCCGAGGAAAAATACAAACCCATTAGTACTTTTCCTTTCATCTAAGTCATCATCCCAATCGCTGTCACTGTATCCAACAAGTTTGCATTTGTCCGACGACGAGAAAAATAAACCGAAATCAAGCGTACCTTTTATATATCACAGAATTCTCTTGGAAGCTTTCATATGTGTAGCCGTAGGTGCTTCCATGTAGCGACTGATTAGCCCTACTTCATAGAGAATATCTGGCCTTGTACAAGTTAAGTACTTCAAGCTTCCAACAAGACTCTTATAAAGAGGTGGATTGACCTTCTCGCCTTTATCAATATTTGATAGCTTGATTCGGCATTCCATGGGAGTTGCTGGATTACAATCATCCCTTTTAAATATCTTACGGATTTCTTTAGCATATCCTTCTTGAGATATAAATATCCCATTTTCTTCTTGCTTTACTTCGATCCCGAGATAGTACGACATAAGACCGATATATGTCATCTTGAATTCCCTCATCATCGCTTTCTTAAACTCTTCGAACATTGTTGGATTATTTCCAGTGAAGATCAAATCATCTACGTACATGCAAACGAGCAACATATCTCATTTTCATTCACCTTCACATAGAGAGCATGTTCATGCGGGCACTTAGTGAAATTATTTTCTTGGAAATACTTGTCAATTCTGTTATACCACGCCTTCAGTGCTTGTTTTAGTCCATATAAAGCCTTTTTCAATTTCAGGACTTTATCTTCATGTCCCTTTACTTCGTATCCTGATGGCTGCTTGATGTATACCGTCTCTTCAAGATGCCCATTTAAAAAGGTAGACTTGACGTCCATTTGATGGACTTTCCATCTATTTTGAGCAGATAAATGAATAATGAATCTAATGGTTTCAAGACGAGCAAAAGGAGCAAATACCTCATCATAGTCGATGCCTGCTCTTTGGTTGTAGCCTTTTACAACCAATCTTGCCTTGTATCTTTCAACTTATCCCTTAGCGTTTTTCTTGGCTTTATACACCCAGTTTACTCCAATTGCTCTTTGTCCCTCTGAAAGTATTACGAGCTCCCAGGTGCCATTCTTTTCAATAGCATCGATTCTTTATCCATCCCCTTTCTCCATTTTTCATTTTCCATCGCTTCTTCGAAATTTATTGGTTCACCATCTGCAGAAAAACAGCAAAGTGATATATTGTCTCTATAGATGTCATTCAAACTCCTCGTTCGTAAAGGCCTTTTACTCGAGCTTTCATCCGACGGTGATGGATCATGATGATCCAGTGCTGGAGGAGATGGAGGTGGTGAAATATGTGGAGAAACTGGTTCTGGTAATTGTTTTTCTTTTTTTTCTAAGATAGGGAGAAAACTATTATCCTTTTCTGGAACACCGAAATCCCAGATGCCTTCTTTATCGAACTCCATATCTCTGCTTACAATGACTTTTTGGCTGGCCGGATCGTACAACTTGTATCCCTTGGATCGGGAATCATAATCGATGAATATGTACTTGTCACTCCTTTTATCAAGCTTCGTTCTCATCTGACTTGGCACACGAGCATATGCAATACTTCTGAATACTCGCAAGTGTGAGACGCCGTGTTTCACTCCATTCCATGCTTCTAAAGAAGTCATGTTCCACACGCTTCTTGAGGGACACCGGTTTATCAAATAAACCGCACAATCAACCACTTCATCCCAAAACTCCTTGGGTACTCTCTTAGTCTTCAACATACTCCGGGATATGTTGAGAATCATTTTATTTCTTTTATCGATAATTCCATTTTGTTGAGGTGTATATGGAACCGTAAGAGGGCGACAGATTCCATTGTATTCACGGTAAGCCTTGAACTCCTTCAAAGTAAATTCACCTCCTATTTCTAATCTCATAGCCATAATTTCAAAGCCACTTTCTTTTTCAACAAGAGATTTAAATTTTTTGAAATTGGAGAAGACATCCGATTTTTGTTTCAAGAAAGAAACCCAAGTTTTTCGACTAAAATCATCCACAAATATGAGGAAATAATTATTTCCGCCATAAGAACTTGGCTTTAAAGGTCCACAAACATCTGTGACTACAAGAAAAACGGGTTTAAGCGATAGGTCATTTTAAGTCGCTTAAAGCCCATTTTAAGTCGCTATAACAGTTATAGCGACTTAAAGTGCCACTCGCTCCCGTGGTTGCCCAAAGCCATCTTTCTAAAGGTATTGAGCGGCCAGGCAGTCGCTCTAGTAATCAACCAACTTACCTAAAGCGAGTACTCTTATCATTGCTTCAGATCTAGACCAACTACCAGGGAGCAAGTAAAACTGTAATCGTTTAACATCTAGACCAACCAATATAGCAAGTAAAATATCAATCGCTTCAGATAGACCAACCATTCTAAAACAAGTAAAATACCTAGTTGATAGATACATGGAACAACTCGGCCTGAAATTGCTTGGTTAAGGTTTTAGGCGACTAAGTAATTTTGCTCGCTAAAAGCGATTTCTTATTTTGATTGGCCTGAAGTTGGTTGCTTAAGTTTTTAAGCTACGAAATTTTTTACTCTCTAAAAGTGATTTGTGACTCAGGAGCTATTAAACTACCTAGTTGGAAGATACATGGAACAACTTAACCTGAAGTTGCTTGGTTAAGGTTTTAAGCGACCAAATGATTTTGCTTGCTAAAAGAGATTTCTGATTTTGATTGGCCTGAAGTTGGTTGCTTAAACTTTTAAACTACCGACAATTTTACTCAAGTTGGTTGCTTAGATTTTTAAGCTACCAAATTATTTTGGAATTCTGATTTTGATTGGCTGAAGTTGGTTGCTTAAGTTTTTAAGCTACCAATTTTTTTTACTCAAGTTGGTTGCTTAGATTTTTAAGCTACCAAATTATTTTGGAATTCTGATTTTGATTGGCATGAAGTTGGTTGCTTAAATTTTTAAGATACCAAATTTCTTTGTTCGTTTGATTTAGATAATCCCAAAATTTAATTATAATAAAAAAGTTATCACTAATTAAGATTATATAGAATAAAAAATTCTTAATTGATAGATATGATTAAATTGGTAAGAGTGAAAAGAACAATCTTAATCTACAAGAGTAATGCAAGAACTCCAGACACTTCTAACACTAAGTTAACAAATGTATGGAGTAAGGTAGTCACAACTGTGAAAACACTCAACAGTTGCAAAGTAACTACCATCCCTGATTCCCTTCCATTCTTAATAAATATGGAGTTCAACAGGATGTGTCATGGAAGAGTACTACAAAGACAACAGGATGCACGCAAGAGCTTTGAGCATACAGTGAACGCCAAAAGAGGCGTAAGTTACTTTGCAATCGTCGTGAGTCTGATGCGCTAAACGGAGGCAACCTGTGGATAAGCTTGGACAACTTCACAAAGACCTGTAGACATCAAGGGAGAAAAAAGTCAGACCTTACTAAGAAGCAATGAGAATTAGAAGACTCATAATATGGAAAAAATAGTTAGTCATAAGCTACAGAATGAAGAGATACGAGTGCCAGGCCTTATTAGCTATTCAAAGGAGACTCTATGGTGATCAATGGCGTATCAAAGTTAGATCAAAACAGGATGGAGGCGAAATACTTAAAAAAGTTCTATAAAAACGTGCAAAGGAAGTGTGGAAGCATCTACACGAAATTATAATAACGAAGTACAACACATAAAGCTTGAAGAGTTGTAGAAAATCTGTAACTATAGCACCATGTCCAGAAATAACAGAAAGATTGAATGTGAGGGGATCATACAGTGAACGACACGAGAGGCGTAAGTTACTTTGCAATCGTCGTGAGTCTGATGCGCTAAACGGCGGCAACCTGTGGACAAGCTTGGACAACTTCACAAATACCTATAGACATCAAGGGAGGAAAAAGTCAGACCTTACTAAGAAGCAATGAGAATTAGAAGACTCATTATATTGAAAAAATAGTTAGTCATGAGCTACAGAATGAAGAGATACGAGCGCCAGGCCTTATTAGCTATTCAAAGGAGACTCTATGGTGATCAATGGCGTATCAAAGTTAGATCAAAAAAGGATGGAGGAAAAATACTTCAAAAATTCTATAAAAATATGCAAAGGAAGTGAGTCTGATGCGCTCATTACGGAGGTATTTTTGTAGGATAATTTGGATCACAACTACATTAAACCAACTCCAAAACCTTAAAATCTGAATTTAATTTATTCTCCACAGGTTCATAGGCGGCACACTAATTGCAGGCTAAGAGTAACAACCTCCTGCTTAGATAAATTTTGTTGGAACTATATCACAGGTGCATCAGAAAAACAAAACAAAGTTTTATCCCATCTAAAACCCTCACTCAGAATGTAGCCACTCTATTTCACACAAAATCACTAGATTCGATCGAAATTCTGCTAGTCTGCTTTATTAGTAGATTCAGATCAACCATACAAAAACTAATATTGAAAAATCTTAGATGTTATTATAAGTGAAATAATCAGTATCAATCAGTAAAATTAAAACACAATCCATTAAACCCTTTAAGCATACAGAAAAGGCAGATGGAATTAGGTTTCGTACATACCTTTAACCAACTAATGATTTCACTTAAAATCTGGTGTCTGTGATCGAAATAGAGATGAAGATGAAAATAATTGCAGACTAAAAAAAGGTGACTTGGAGATTATTAGTTCTTCTCACCATTGGAACACCTTAAGTTGCTTCAAACAAGCCTTCTCCGTCTATATACAACAAGAAAAAACACAAACTCATTAGATCTACAACCTAAAATAAGAAAACAAACATCAACCAAAAAAAACATTTTACAAAGAACCCTAAATCAAAATCTGAAGTACACATAGATTAGGGTTTTAGGATAAGAAAAAAAAAACAGAATCAAAACTATGAAAATCGAGATTGAAATGGCGATTTTAGATAAAAAAGATTCTGAGATGAAGATGGTGAGTCTGATTAATGGATGCAATACTTTTTCAGCCATGGTTGAGTATTCTTCTTCAAAGGCGAGTGAGGAGGAAGAGAGATGAAAGTGTTTAGGTTTTTATGTGCGCTTCTACTCGCGTAAGAGATCGAGCAGAAGAAAGTGGGAAGTTAGAGAGACCTTGCGCCGCTGCAGAGAGGCGGAAGAGATCTTGAGAAGAAATACCAGAGAAAGTGAAGTGAGTGAGTGAAAACATTTTAGGGTTTTGATTAAGAGATCGTGCGGTAGATCTTGGTTTAAGGTTAAGTCATACGGATGGAGAAAATTTTGGACGGTAGATATTTTTTTAGGGATTCTCATACGGATCAAGGTAAGTGTGAGCATCATAGAGTTCACCTTGTAAAAATGGACGGTAGATTTTTAATCTTCATTCAACATTACAAGATTATTCTTAGATTAGCTATCCCTAAATTCAACCTTAATATCACTAGATCACATTTATTTTGATTTATTATCTAAAAATTCAATCTAATTAAATCCAATTTTATTTAATTTCATCATAATTACTAGATCATACTCAATATCACTAGATTGTAGTTAGTACGACTGATTATTGATGGTTTGCACAACTAAGTGTAGGTTATTCAACTAAGATCTCGATGCAGAAATGAAAACCTAAAATAATCTGATCCCAAACCATGAAGGAACAACATTCTCATTCATTAATTTAGTGAGAGAGATGTTTGATTAGTTCTTCTCTTTCATTTGTGATTTAGGGTTTTGGTAGCGGCGAAGGATTAGTGGCATGAACCGAGAAAGAAAGGGAAAGAGAGTAAAGAAAATGAAAGGAAATTATTTTTTTAGGGTTTTGAATAGAAGTTTTGGACGGTGGATAAGGATAGTCATACAGATCATGGAAATGTAGGATTCATAACCTAGATTTCTCCTACATTTCATGGGTTTATATGGTTACCTATCAATTCAAACAGAATTTCCATCATCTTCACTTAATTTCGTTTGTTATCCGTCAATCTTATCCAATATCGGTCGACCTCACTCAATTTCTCTCGGAGTCCATCGGTTTCTCCGGTTAGAGTCAGATGAATTTTTATATGTATATATGAATAAATTCATGTGAAGTTCTAAGGATGTCGAATTTGGTCGAATATATGGATGACACTAGGTTACTCAATTTCTTTCGAATTCCATCGATTTCTACGGTTATATATCGACTTTTTCGAGATTCCATTTCCCCACTTTCACTTATATTAATTCAATTTTGGTGTATTTTCAATCATACATTTAAATTGAACATAAATTCCTCTAATTTCGTTACAATTGAACTTTGATTTGCTCAATTTGGGTTATTTGTGGGACCCTCAAAGCAATAGAGACGATTTACCCAAAATCTAAACATGTTAATACACAAATGTTAAAACTAAATGAGATCGAAACAATTTGAGTGAAACTGAGTAATATTGAAAAATAAAAAGCAAAATTGAACGAGACTGACTAATTTGAAGTGAAATTGAGTGAGACAATTTCAGAGCGTACAGTAAAAGTAATACCTATACACTACTCTTGTTAAATTCTATCCTTAGTATGTTTATGGTTAACATATTGACTACTATGACTCAATGGTTATCAGTTCTATTAGTCATTAATCAAAATATGACAAGAAGTGGTATCTTTGGAATTTCGATGAAGATTTTGACTTATTTATAAAGCATAATATGACAATAAATGATATATTTAGAGATCCGGTGGAGTTTCCTCGTATTGATGGGATATACTTATCAATTTCTATAACATAACAATCAAGAAAGAGATCTTCCAACTCTGATTCGTACCTATATCTAAATTTGACCAGAATGTATATCAGAGGTCAATATCTAGCAATGTAAACCAAAATAAGCCTCGTCCTATCTCTGATTAGTCGGAGTATTTGTACTGAAACCCTAAATCTAGTAATGGACCATAAAATCTACTTTATTTTATATTTGATTGACCAAAATATATACGAAACAATGTCTGGAGCAAAGCCTTTGAGTTGGAAGATCTCTTTCTTGATTTTTATGTTATAGAAATTCATAAGTATATCCCATCAATACGAGGAATCCCCACCGGATCTCTAAATATATCACTTACTGTCATATTATGCTTCATAATAAGTCAGAATCTTCACCGGAACTCTAAACATACCACTTTTTTTCACTTATTGAGAATGAATCGATGACAAACGAGATTTAATATTAAAGATGGAACACTTTTTTAAATACGTAATTATGACCTCCAATGCGAATTTTTTTAGTAAATAATAAAGACGGAGTTTGAGAGAAAGAAAAAGGAGTTTGGAAATAGTCGTTAATGATAGATTCTCAATCGAGCGGTAGAAACTCTACCGCCAACGATCAACACTTTGTCGTCGGCGATGGGATAATATGACACTTAGTCGTTAATGATAGATACTCAATTTCTATCAGATTCCATCAGTTTCATTGCCATATTTAGAGTTCTGGTATAGATATTCAGACTAATCAGATCGAGAAAAAGGCATATTTCTCTTCACACAACTAGATATTTACCTCCGATATAAATTCCGATCAACCGGGTCTGGAACAAAATTTATAATTAAATTAAATATGAAAAAAAAATAAAAAACAAAAATTTAAGGGCATATTTTTAAAAGTTTCCCGATTTTGATAAAGTTTCTAGATTAAAATCACAAAATTAAAAAAAATTAAGAAAATTGTATTTTGGATCATATAAAACTGTATACCCACAAAGTATACAAGGACCATGATCCTTAAAGTTGCTTATCCGGACAATAAAAAGTCAAGAAAATATAATCCAACGATTATAAATGCAAGTTTACATAGTGATACGGATTGCCACCGCAAACTAGTTACAACAGAGGTAAAATTACCGCCTTAATTTCGTGTGGAACCAAAACATATTGGGTTGCG
The DNA here is from genome assembly GCA_023531435.1 of Papaver californicum. Classification (NCBI taxonomy): domain Eukaryota; kingdom Viridiplantae; phylum Streptophyta; class Magnoliopsida; order Ranunculales; family Papaveraceae; genus Papaver; species Papaver californicum. Next base: position 1,179,274 of record JAJJMC010001370.1, on the reverse strand, counting down.
AAGAGTTGGCGGGAATCTTGGCGCGCTAGTTTTAGGTTTGCGCAAAAAATCTAATATCTTATTTCTCTCTCCCAGAAACTGAGATACCAAAACTCCCTAAAATTGCTACCTAATTTTTTTACTAAAAGCCTCGCTGATACCCCAAGCAAATTCATTCTTCCTCTTCGTTCCCACCACCACCATGATCCAGTGAAAAGCTTCAATTTCTAACCGATGCAATAGTTTGTTGTTCGATTTTTTGTTCTCTATCTCTAATTTCATCAATGATGAATATCAATTCTTGAGTTGAAATACTAGGTTTCAAGTTATGATTTTGGTTTTTAACTTTTGTCTTTTGATTTTTAAAGATTTCAGCTCTATTTTGCTGAGTGGTAATTTTTTTATTTTTTTTTTGTTCAACTTATCAAACTACAGTCAGGGAATGTACAAATCTCTGTGATTTTAGAGTTAGGGTTCTTACAAATCTTTGAAATCTCTTTGTTTTCTTCTGTTTTCTGCATATACCAAAGTTAGCATATGTTAGGGTTTAAGTTTCTTTGTTCAATTTTTTGTTGCTAATAGAGACAATTATGTTTAATTTGGGTTTATTTTCACGTCTATGAACTAATTTGGGGTTATTTTTTTAAGAATTTTAATGGTTAAATTTTTGATTGTTTATATTCACGTTTGTGTAACTAATTTGGGGTTTATTATTCGTTTGATTTTTGGTTTTTTTGAGTGGTTTCATTTCATTTGGGGTTTTTAATCAATTTGTTATTCCATTTGGTCTGATTATCTGGACTAGGACCCTATGCAGAACATTTGAAGGAATGGCATTTCATAGTTATTGCTTAAGTATAAGACTTGAAACGTTGTATGCTTATTACTTTACCTAAATTGCAAGCATGAATCCCCTTCTTGGAATTGGTGATTATTAGTTAAAAATCGAATGCATTTGCGTTGGTATTTTTATTTTTTCTATAACCAAATCAATTTATGGCTTTAATTATTTTTTTTTGTTTTAGGATCTGCTTATTGCTTGGAAGAAGTTTAAATGTTGTGTTATGGGGAGCTTTGGCTTACCGATGCCAGCGGAAACTAACTATAATCTTCTGTTGTACAACAATAAGTATCGCATTTTCAGTAGTAACTCTGTTTTTGGACCTTAACTAATGTCATGTACGTGCAGCTGTAATTTGAACCATGTGTGATGAAACAGGACATGATGTTGCCATCTGTAATCTGGATGTTGTGGAAAGTGTGAATCTTTTATGTCCTCAAAATATAAGGAAATGTGATATTCCCTTGTTAATTATTGTCTAAGAAGCTATCAGTTTTTGTTCTCTGATTCCTGAATAACATTTGGGCAGTGTTCTGCTGTATTGGTGTTACAGTACGTACCAGACAGTTGGAAGTTGCTTCATTTGGAAAAGTACCATGGCTATTGCCTGTACCTGCAATAACGATTATTGGTAGAGGTGAATACCTTGTCCTTGACCAGTAGAGTTTGAAGTTCTGCAAGTTCTCGTGTCTGGTGTTTAGCAATTTTGATTATCTAGAACATGTGTATGGTATGACCAAATTTTCGCCTGTAAAACAGAAGGAAGTACAATTTAGGAATGGTATGTGTGGTTTGTTGTTCGACCATGGATTTGCAGTTGTTTGACGCTTAGTTATTATGTTTGCATCCATGAATAAGTTTAATAGATAACTCGCTACTTATCCACACTTATTCTTATCAACACTGATGGATCATCGCAGTTTGGTGTTACCAGGGGTGATTGTACATTTTTCAGTTCTTTACTTGACGGTAGGTACGTGAGGAGTACTTATTAGTTACAGTTCTTTTTACACTAAATTTTTTGGTAATGGGAATGATTTATAGCTAAAAGTATAGGTTTTGTTTACTTATTTTACCTTACCTATTTAGTGGTACATTACCTTTCCCAACCTTGAATGTAATGGTTGTAATTTTGTTGAACTTCACACTGTTATTATAGGTTAATCCAAGTAATTTGGTTGGAACCAGCTGGTTTCATATATGATCGACATAATCTCAGCAAGGTTTGTGCTTCTCTTTTGTTTGTACTATTGCTGATGTTTATTAGAACATTATGTTACGGTATAATGTTAACAGACTCATTTTATTTTCTTAAATTAGATTAGCAAGTTTACACATGGAAAGAAGAATGGATGGGGACTGGCAACAGATGGAAAAGTCCTATTTGGGACTGATGAATCTTCATCTCTTTATCATCTCGATCCAAAAACATTCAAAGGTCTCTCAAGCAAAAAAAATTAACATTAATACTCCAATCAGCAATTAGGACTTACTGTTGGTGTTAGTGATGATGTTTGTATGTTGGAATCTTGGATTGCCCTCTTGAAGTAGAACTAAAAAGCTTGTGCTTCATATGTCTAACATTTTGTCAAATTCGGTATTAGCAATCCGCAAATTAGCATGACTATGTTTGAATGTTTGCGTTATAAGGTTTTGAGTCATAAGAGAGGATCACAGAGTGCTTCATTTTGTTTGTCAAGGGTTTAAGTTGGCAGTATGGCCTTATGCTTCATGTACATTTTTTATATAATCATGTTTGTGTACTGTTGGTGTTAAATGATAATGTTTGTATGCTGGATTGCACACAACTTGTGTTTTTAATGTCTAATATTTTGTCGAATTCCGTATTAGTAATCCGCAAATTAGCATGATTAGTCTATACATGTATCAGGATGAAGAGTTCTGAACTCAATAGTTTTTATATTCATTGTAAAGGTCATGTTGCCATCTAAACCCGTTTTTGAACATCCCTGTATATCAACTATAAGATTAGCTTCATTAGGGAACTTGCTTATTTTGTAAGATTTTTTATTTCTGTATGTAATATGGTCTGAAGTGGAGCTTGAGCTGGAGCCAGTTATTATCTCTGTATTACCTGCACTGTCTGAAATAGATTCAGGGGAGATGGAGCCATTCATTTGGAGCTACCCTCACTGCCTTTTTACTTTAACTCTAATCGTATTATTGTATGTTATTTAGCTACTTTAACTTTAAATTTGCACTTTGTAATCCTGAAGATGAAGCAGTAATGAATCTAATGATCAATGGTTTAAATTTGCACTTTGTTGATGTTGCAGGATCTTCCAGGCCTGCTTGTTGTTTAAGCATAAGTAGTTAACACTAATGTTTTTTTTAGTTTTTTTTTTGTATTGTCAGTTTTGGTTTGGCCAGAAACCGAACCGAAACCGTCCATGAACAGCCCTAGTCACGTTTTATGTGCTCAATCAACTTTATTTCTGATTCACCTTCAGGTTGTTTGTTTGGTTTTATTTGGTATGATAACTGAGATAAGTTGGACTGAGTACAGAAGATAGGATCAAAAATTTGTATTTTTTGACAACGAATATCTACTTGTTAAGGAAAATTTATAGATGAATTGCTATTAAAAGATAAAATAGAACTGATAAACACACCAAAACAAAAAAAAGTTATAACCAAATTATAGTCAATTTAGTCGACCCATGTGTGCATCCAAACATTTGCTCATAGTGAATCAAAACATTGATTTGAACGAGTTTTCATGTTTCTATTAAACAAATCATAATAAGATTGTTAGATTAATATTAAGATCTCAAATGTCTACTTCAAAAACTGACTTCTCTTTTGAAATGGTGGTGGCGGCTTAAACTTAGTTGCTGGGAGAGGTTTTACCAAGTAATTTATTTTTTGGTTGCTACGAGTATGTGCCTCAAAGTAAAGAGCTACATGAGCACTTTTTTAGATGCAACATAGATTACTTGAAAAAAGGATATAGAGACCAAACACATCTGGCCATGGCTAAAAATTAGTTGACACAACTTTAAAACAGCCCAACTATTTGGCAGTTGCAAGTTTTGTAGCTTAAACCCTTAAAGCGACTAAAATATTGGCTCTTGCTAACATTTAGAGCAACCATTTAATTTTCTGTTGCTACTAGTATGTGCCTCAAAGTAAAGAGCTACATGAGCACTTTTTTAGATGCTATATAGATTATTTGGAAAAAGGATATAGCGACCAAACACATCTGGCTATGGCTAAAAATTAGTTGACACAAATTTAAAGCAGCCAAATTATTTAACAGTTGCAAGTTTTGTAGCTTAAACTATTAAAGCGACTAAAATATTGGGCTCTTGCTAACATTTAGAGCAATCAATTTATTTTGTTGTTGCTACGAGTCTGTGCCTCAAAGTAAATAGCTACATGATCACTTTTTTAGTTGCTATAAATTACTTGAACAAAGGATCTAGCGATTAAATATATTTTTCCGTTGCAAAATAATGGTGGACACAGGTTTATAACCGCCAAAATTTCTGACAGTTGCAATTTTAGATGCTTAAACTATTAAAGCGACTAAATTTCCGAGCTCTTGCTAAGATTTCGGTCGCTTACACCCGTTTTTCTTTTAGTGTGTGTGAACTAACTGTAGCAGTTTTGTGGCTCCCGTCAGTGTTTCCTTAGGAAAACTTTTCCTGAAATGTTTCCTAAGTAAACATCCTTCACAAAGTTGATCCGGGTGGTTTATACTTGGCAAACCTCTAACCGTCTTTTGCTTGGACAATAACTTTAATCCTCCAAAATTGAGGTGTTCATACCTAAGATGCGAAAGCCATGACGAGTCTTTCACACAAGCTGTTAGACATCTCGCGACATCATTTTGAATGTTCAAGTAAAACATTCTATTTCCCGTCATTGGCACCTTGGCAATTAATTTTCCTCCCTTATCTCTTATAAAAAGACTAAGGTCCTTCATATTCATCGTATAGCCTTTTTTTAAGAGTTGTCCCAAACTTAATATATTCATTTTAACATTAGGGACATAGTAAACATTAGAAATAAACTGATGGCTACCGTTTTTTAACCGAATCAATATTTTTCCAAGACCATTCACCGTAGTTTTTGCTCCATTTCCAAATGTCACACTTCCAGAAACCGATTCATAAAGCTCCACGAACTTCTCCTTCATGACGCACATATGGTTGCTTGCTCCCGTATCAAGCACCCACGTACACTTTTTATCATAATCACTTCCTTTGCATGCCACCAATAAGGTCTGTCTTCATGATTTCTTTGCTAACATTGTTTGCTTTCTCATCGACTTTATTTGAAGAAAATCGACACTCTGAAGCATAATGACCAAGATTATGACAATTATAGCATTCAACTTGAGATTTGTCATACCTTGGCCTGTTACTGTTGCGCCATGCATTGTTTCCTCTGGCACGACCTCTTGTGAAGATAGACCTCTGTCCCCTCTGATCATCATCATTTGGCTTGCCTCTTCCTCTTCCTCTTCCTCTTTTATTATTATAGCAACGTCCTCTTTCTCTAGCGTTACTACTAAAACTCTCTCCTTTGTTTTTTAAAGTGAGCTTAGCTTGTAGAACCTGTTCTATAACTCTCGCTTGACTTTTTTTCCTCATTCTTTCTTCATGGGCTTGTAAGGATCCCATGAGATCGTCCACGGTCATAGATTCGACGTATTTTGACTCTTCAATTGGGACGACGATATAGTCGAATTTTGGAACAAATGATCAGAGTATTTTTTCGATCACATAACTATCGTCCATAACCTCACCATTTCTTCTTAGTTGATTAAGAACAACCAAAACTCTTGAAAAGTAATTTGATATTAATTCGGATTCTTTCATGGAGAGAGATTCAAACTCACCTCTTAGAGTTTGCAATCAAACATTTTTTACTTTGTCCACGCCTTTGAAGGAATTTTACAAAATCTCCCACACCTGTTTTGCGTTAGCGGCCCTTGGTACCTTCTCAAACAAGGATTCATTCATTCCTTGATAGATGAGGTATATATCTTTCTTTTCTCTCTTTATCGAACCACGTAGCACGTCTTTTTCATTTTGAGAAAGTGTGGCATCATCCTTCGGTTCGACATAACCTTTCTCTACTACCTCCCAAGCATCTTAAGAGCCTGGCAATGCCTTCATTTGGATCGACTAATTTTCATAGTTCTCTTTAGTAAGTTTAGGAACTTGAAATGAAAACATCTCACTAGCCATTTAAATCGTATGGCTCTGATATCACTTTGCTGAAAATGAGTATGAGTTAACGGCTAAAAGGGTTTAAGAGAGAAGAAAATAGTATCACAATCACTCAAATGGAGTTTTAACAAAACTGAGTTTTATTAATCTTAAAACTTGGTCATAAACACCTTACACTTACTTACAAATGACTCTTCTCACTCAAATTAGGTTGCTACTGCACCCATACCTCACTCTTTGGTTTCACTCGATTACAAGTTATAAATAAAAGCACTCTATCATTTTATAGGCTTTGATAAACCGACTTCTTTCACCTCCAGAACTGTCGCTAACTTTCTAGTTTAAGACCCACTATAGAATACTCTATAAATTATGGTGCTTATCCAGATTAGTGCTGACTTTGACCAACACTACTCTAGATAACTCTAGACTGACCGGACATCATTTACTTAGTGATTAAGTACTTCCCAATACTTAACAGTCTAGATAATTCTAGTCCACCGACCAGGTTAAAGCTTCTAGATTATTTTACTCTAAATCAAGTTTACATTCTTAACAAAACATACCAAACCATTACAATACCCAACCATATCCTTAGAAGAACTCCTTATCACAGCTGATATCTTTCGAAGAAGAAGGAGATCATTAATATCAACATTACCATGATTGGCTTTTTCCAAACAGAATAAGTTTCCCTAATATTTCTGACATTTTAGTGGTTGAGCACGTTTGATATGATATTCTTCGGATTGTGGAGGTCGGAAAATAAATATGAGAATAGGGCTCTTTTGGGATTCAACATAGTGGAACTTATTGAATTGTTGATAATCAACGATGATTGTATTGAACCATAACTTACAAACACAACTGAATCTAAGCAAAGATTTAACAGGTAGTTTGTGTAATATTTGTACAATTACATCGTGAGGAATATCTGGAGCTCTAAATTTAACCTCCTCATCCTCCTCCTTCTTCTTCTTCTTCTTCAAGTCCAATTGCCTTCTTAGTTTCGTCATACTTTTTTATGCAGGCAGTTCATAAACACCATCAAGCAAAGTTACATGTGACAGTAACGAAACACATTAAGATTATAAAGCCATTACAGTTTCAGTCAGACATTTCATCGAACATAGTGTAAACACATCAAAATTATGGCTAAAGAGCAGACGTGTTAATTTCATTAAAAATCAATATATTTCAGCTAGTTAAAATCAAGTTAGGGACATAATTAGGATGAAATTCGGATTCAAAATTAAGAAAGGGTTTAGTGTTTTAAAAACACTAGATTTGTTCCCGTATTACGCATCGGGCATATTTAACTTTTCATTACGATTACCTTTAGTTTTTGATTTGGTGTGGCAGGGTATCCCATCGTGATGGAACGGTTAGGTTTACAATTTTTTTTTTTGGTTCCTAACGTAGTCACGGTTTTTGAATATGGTAGGTTTAATACTAACGAATTCTAAATTGAATTTGGTTTTGATGTAGATCGTCGATTTACGGTGTTTTCCACCCACTGTAGGTGACGTTGACCCAGTATAATTAAGCATTGGTATAAACGAAGTTTATCAGTTTTAAAACAAAAGAAACAATAACAGAGTGGGTTTCATTAATCCCTAAATATTTGCGCCAATCAAATTATGCCAAGTGTCCTTACCAGAACTCTCGTTCCACAAAAGCCACAAAAGCCTTATTTCGACCAATAGGAAGTGAGGGTTTTCTCACTATTTAACGTGGGAGCTTTATTTTTCTAGGCCTTCAAGTCTTTAGATACCTTCACAGTTTAAAAGTAACCAGTGATGATGCAGACCTTTTTTCTGGGAATCAATGGCGGAATTAGAATCCCAACAAAAGGTGAGCTTGGAAAAAATTTACCTGGACTTAAGCTTAATTTTTAGGCTTAATATATATATTTTTTTTAAATAAGCTTATGAAAAGAAGGCCTTTTGAGCTTTTGGGAGGGACTAGAACCAGAATAAGTCAGGCCCTGGTTCCGCCCCTGCCGGAAATGAACGAAGACTGCGCTAAATGAGATGAGAAAAAGTGTGGACTTTTTTTGTGAATCAAGAAAGACACTAGAATTTGAAAGATGTCACAAAATTAATGAAGTTCTGGTAGTGGTAGATGATATTTACCCGTTGGCACAGGGGAATCTAGGCTTGAAGTTAAGACCCTCAAGAATTGTGAAAGCCCTGAAATTTTTATATTTGAAAAAAAAAGTCCATCCGACATGTACAAACCGGCCCGTTAAGTCCTGTAAGCTCTAAAAAGTAAAAACTTTTGTAAGCTCTAAAAGGTACAATCGATTTTTCTTTCAACTCTATTATTGGGGCTGCAAAGGAAAAGTTTTGAGGGTTATATAGGATTTAAATGTCCAAAACCTGGATAGTGGGATATTTATTTCATATCAAATGTTCAAATTGCCATTCCTTTATAATTAAACTTAAATCTAATAATTATTCAAAAAAAAAATCTAAAATCAATTTTTTTCTTTTTCTTCTCTTTCCGTCAGTGATGATGATGATGATGATGATGATGAAACCCATAATAAAATAAAGAATTGATCAACCAAAAAGTTCAAACATCATATAATCCTACATCAATGACTTCTATAAGGTAGATTCGGAAAATGCACCATTTTTCCTTGCTTTCGATTGCTTAAATATGTTAGATTTGATGAAATTAGGATTCAATTTTCTGTTTTTGATCTACTTACGTCTAAGAATGGATGAACTCCTAGCGGAAAACAATAAAGTATGGCTGGGAATCCATGAATTCTCAGCCGTAAGTTAGATATTTTTGTAGTTATGGATGGGAATTGATGAACTTCCAGCCGTAAGTTGGATATTATCAACTCATTACGGCTGGGAAATGAAGAATTCTTTGCCTATGTTAATCTGAAAATCAAAATTCCTAGTCTATAGGTATTTTCCTAGCCTTAGAATATGTAATGAAAACCAAATTCTCAACCGATATTGGGATTTCCTAACCGTAGGTTTGCTTACGGCTAGCTCGTACCTTGATTGCTAGCCGTGAGTCTGAAATTTGGATAAAAGAATGTAATTTTATTTTTTTTGCTATTTTTTCTAGTCTACGGTCGGAAGTTCATGAGTTCTCAGCCGTATAAAAAGTTTACGGCTGGAAACTCATAAACATACTTTAGGGCTAGGTATGAGTTACCAGTCGTAAACTGAAGAGAGAAAAAAAAAATTAACTCTGATTTTCTATATCTACCTATTAATAAACTCCATTTTCACCTCTACTTCTAATAACTTGATGCAAAACCAACTGCTACCTTCCCATGTCCACCACAAGATCGACCGAATTTCTAGGAACTTCTTCTGGGGGCATGACGCAACTGTCAGAAAACTATACCCGTTGGGATAGAACAAATTAATCAGACCTAAAACCCAAGTAGGGCTAAGCATCAGAAGCAGTGCACATCATAATAAGGCTCTACTCTTGAAACGGGCTAGGCTCTACTCTTGAAAGAGGTCTGGATTCTTCATGATAAACCATACTTCATTTGGGTTAGTCTATGTAATGAAAAATACCTCGAAAATGAAGCCATTTTTTCACATACCCTTCCCACATGCTCAGCAGATAGTCCAGAATGGAAACAACTGGTATATGTCATACCATATATCAAATCATATCTTTTAATTAATTGGAAATGATATAACAACTTTTATACCATAAAATTAGATCCCACACTCTAAACAACTTGATCCAAACCAGTGCCACACTTTTCAGACAGTATCAGATATGATTGACCTAATATCCCATACTTGGGTTCATGAAATATTAGATTAACTCCCTCCATCAACAGTGACTAGAATTATAAACATCCACATACCTCAAGATGAACCACCTGATAAGATCATATATCCACACACATAATCTTGTTCCTATGCAATTGCTTATGGATACAGATGTCTAACAAGCACCGATCATACTAACCTAATCCCTCTACCAACAACCAAATTTCTTTGGACACTATCGTGTCCACCAAAAATATAGTTTTTCTTATAGAAAACATTGAATGAAGGATTATCCACCTTCAACATCCTCAACACAATTAACCTCACCAGTTCAAACCTTTGCCCGATCTGCAATTCTTCCCAAGAAACGACTATTTATATTCTACTACAGTGCCAAGTCTCTAAAGCAACTTGGTACCTCCTTCTCACCTAACTTTCTAATCGCACAACTACCACACATAATTTATATACCTTAATTAACCCTCGGGTAACACTCCCAAAAATTCTACAATTCAAATTCACATCTACCGTCACCACTTCCTCCTGCTTCCTCTTCTGGTCACTTTGGATAACCAGAAATGAATTCATCTATCGACACATACAACCAAGAAATATTGTTCAACTGGCGTTCCAGATGGAATAGGAATTTACGTGGGAAAGAGGGGTTTTACACCCTCATTTACCAGATATACTGATGTGTGTCATAAGTGTAACAAATTTATTCAAGATATTTCCCACGAATTAACTAGTAATATAGCGATAGTAAGGATCGTTCCCATAGAAAGTTGTGTAATTGGTATGTTATTCATATTAGTAAACAATAATAAATACTAAAAAGGGGATTTGTAGATTAATTAACTAAAAATAACAATAAAAATATAATATGAAGAAAAAAAGATGATTAAGGAGTCGTTCGCCACCAAACAGTAACTCACTTAATATACTCGTTTACCTCTCATCAGATTCATTTATCACCAAATGTACAATAATGATGTAATTTTAGAAGTGGTAAATAAAGAGTTCGTTTCTCGAACTTGTGAAGGTAATGATTTTAGAAAACAATGATTTAAATTAACTCTAGAAAATTCCAGGAGCATGAAAAAGACTAAATAACCTAAATATGATTTTTGAATAATTTTAAAAGGACCAGGAATCAGGAATCAGGTAAATCTAACAACCTATGTGATTAATCAGATAATTCTTTTTAAATTAATTGAAGCACAAATAATTGCCAAAATTGGTTTTGTTATGCTAACAAACAGAGGTAAATCACAAGCATGGACTATCAAAATTAATTAACTAAGCATAATCCATCAAGCAAAAGCACAACTGTTAAAAGAAAACCGTTTTACTATTCAAAACTATGCAATTCTAATAATAAAAGAATTATAAA
>JAJJMC010001370.1:1116045-1163099 GCA_023531435.1 Papaver californicum | reverse complement strand
CTAGAAATTAAGGTGCAATTTAGACACTAAAATGTGTCTATCAAATAACATGTATGCTTAGTTATCCCAAAAACTCCTTGTATCACTGGATAAAAAATGCGCTTAGTCATCGTATTCTATTCTTATGATCCTCCAAGTATTAGATAAGTGAAGGTGTATCCCAATCGAACACTTTAGGCTTTGTGAATTTAGGTTGATCCCAACAGTTAAACTCAGTAAGCTTGGTTCACTTACTAGTGTTGTATTCACACGCAATTGCTCCATAAAATCCGTCTACAAGGTCGTCTCACGTTCTCTACTTGTGTAGGACTCTAAACTAGTATTAGATTGATCAATATAATAATTTATTTGCGCATCCAAACAAACCAATCATAAACCTTAAATATGATGAAGACAAGCGGCAATGATTAAAACTCCAAATAAACTTGCATAACTAATAAAGCTTCACGTTTGGAACATTGAATTCAACCTTAATCAATATAAAATTATCTACTCATAATACAAGAAAGAAGAAGACGTATCATGGTTTCCTCCTAAAGGGGTAAACCCTAGGTTTTGGAAGGTAGAAGATGTAGTATGAGTACTAGATGATTGGATCGCTTGTTTAAGCCTTAGGTGTCTTCTTTTATATCCTCCAATACTTGTCTCTAAAGTATCCTATCTTTCTAGGGGTTTGGAAACCCATTGGGAGCAAGTTTCCTCAATATAGAAGTCCCAAAATACCAAAATTCGTCCAAAAATAGTTCTTCACGTAACTTTCTTGGCTACCTGACCCTTTGAGATTTCTGTTTTTTCTCGGACACCTGACCCTCCGAGAAAATTCAAAGTTTCTAAAAAGAAATTCCCATTCACCTGAGCATCCAAGAAACATATGTTTTCTCGGTTACCATCATGGCCGAGAATATTCTGAACTTGTTTTTCTCATAACTTCTTCATACGACGTCAAAATGACCTCATTCTTTCGTCGTTGGCTTCGTTTCTTAGTTCTATATAAAATGATGAAAAGAAATAATGGATTTGAACAAGTTACACTTGGTATTTGTCCCTTATTCCTTTGTATCACTTCACTTCCTTGCTCATTCTAACACTTTGTAGTCTCTTTTTGGATGATTCACTTAATAAATGATAAAAACTAGAAAACAAATATAATACAAGGTAATAAGCAAGAATTATAACAAATATAAACATGGTTTTCATACTAAAAATATGTAATGTATGCACTTATCATGTACCACCAATAATAAACCCAAATCACGGAAACAGAACTACAACGATGATTTCAATGGGGTGGTTTCCTCCATTACCTTACTGGGTTAAGATTAACACTGATGGAGCAGCTAGAGGTCACCCAGGTTAAAGAAATATCGGGACATGTAACAGCTAAAGGACACCCAGGTTAAGTTTTAAAAATAAATTGTCTACAGTGAGTGGTTGAAGTTGGGTCATTACATGTCGGGACATGTTTCATACGCAGAGACTCTACGACAACGACTCTTGCAGCAATGACACGACCTTTGGGGATAAGCACTGCACTATTGGCGAAAACTTTGGCCATGCTAATGACGACAAGATCAACAATGGATATACGATGGACCAAAGTGTATTTTGAGACGAACTCAGAAAAATCTAGTGCGCTTCAAATGGATAATGAACCGCGTTGGTAAATCTCTAGTATGATAACGTAAATCAAGAAAAGAATGAGACAAATACCAAAATCGTAGTAGAACAACTATAGAGAACATAACCAAATACCGGATGGATTGGCAAACCATGTTGCTGACGGAAGTCAGACAAGTTCTTTCACGACTACCATATGGGATCATACGGTTCCATCTTTTGTAAACAAAACTGTAATGAATGGCTCCATGGGTACCACGTACCCTCGTGCAGTCATTTCCTAGTTTAATAAGTTATCTTATGCTTAAAAAGAAAAAAATAAATAAAAATGAACCCATTACAATCATAAAATTTGAGAGGGTGTTTGGATACCAGAAGAAATTCAACTCCATAAGTAAAGAGCAAAAAAGTTTGCTTCACAAAAAGTTAACGTTTTTGCTTCTAGAAGTCAGTTTTTAAATGTAAATTTTGACTTTTTTGCTTCTAAAAATCAAAAAACAACTTGTGAAAGTGTACCCAAATATCCTCTAAAACTACATTGGAGAATAATTTTTTGATATACTTATCTAAAATCCAAGGTGTCATGTGTCATTTGTCTTTTTAAATACCCGAACATTATTATAGATGCTTTAATAAATTATCTAAAAATTATTTTGGTAAAATTAGCAATATCTTGGATTCTTTATAAATAAAGGTTAAATTTAAATGGAATCCAAATGGTACAGATTAGAGGAAAGTTTGTTTTTTTCTTATTGTATACTCCATCCGTCCAAGTTATATAGACGGATAACATATTTTTGTTTGTCCAATTAGATAGGCGAATTTCATATATCAAGATAATTTTTGATATATACATCCTTATTAATGTTGTATGGATATCACCATAATTAACTTAATGTTTTTAGTATTGAGAATATAACAAAGAGTAAAATAAAAAATAAAATAAATTTTTATAAAACCTAATTTTTTTTCTAATCTACGATATTTGGTTTTAACTTAGACGCAGGAAATAATATCTTCTTATGAGGCACCATTACTTTCGTTGATATATTATTCGTACCAATTACCTTCTTAAATTACAATCATTAATTACTTACGGTTGAATTTAAATTGGTTAATGGTAATATTATGTGTGATAATGGAACGTGCTAGCTCTTTTTATAAAATAAATTAGTTTTTATTTCGACTCCATGATATCGACCTACCATTTGAAGTGACCCCGTAAAACTGAGTCTACTAACCATTCAACTTCAAAACTCAACCTCCAAAATCATTATGTTTTTCCTCGACTTTCCTTGATTCAAGTTGTGGATCAAAGATTTGTTTGAACGTTAGGTTGAACCAAGTCCGGAGCGCTAAATGATTGAAGGCAGAAAACTTTTTTTTACGTGAAATGATTTTGCGCAAATCATTTATAGCCATTGGGATAAAATGAAATGGCACATTGTGAAGACCAAACTGTGAGATGTTGTGTTGAATTTTGTAGCACCCATGCACTAATCCATTGCACAAAATTCTCCTGAATGCAATTCAAACCACTAGAGATAGTATCTCATTCGAACTAACGTGGATGGGTAAGTAGTCTGCCGAATCCTAATTTTTAATTTTATTATATCCTAATTTCCAATTTTATTTTATTTTTGTCGAATCCTATTTTCTTCAATTTTTTATTTCCACCTCGTTGTCCTCCAAGGATAACTAACACTATTTCAATTCATATTTATATTCATAGCAACAAACCTCCAGGGACCCTAACCCATGTAGTATGGACGCTTCTAAATAATCACGTGTCTGCATTGGAATCGTGTTCGATGTACGGATGCATATGTTTTCATGTCATACATACTAGTGACATCATACGTATATATCATACACGTAGTTTAATATAATTTTTTTTTAATTTTAAATGGTATAAGCCTCCACATTCAATGGTAATTAAACACGTTCTCTTTATTGGACAAGAAAGGACCTTTGGACATGGATGATTCTATGAGGGACACGTGGCAGCTCACAATTGGTTACAAGTTTTTGGGTCAAATAAACCCCTCACATGAATGGTTGTTCGAGATAAATATTCTTACACCACCTTTACACCAAATACTTAGATGTACCGGGTTATTATAACCTGGCTACATACAATGGGTAATGTTCACTTCCGATCGACGATTAATACTTTGTTTCAAACCATCCAACGGATCAGATCTTTACCCTTAGCCCTAAAAATCTTAAACAAACACTTAACCTTAGTTCTTCTTTTTCCTTTTCACTCTTCCATTTCCGCGGCTAAGAGCTTCTCCAACGGTCATTGTGTGTGTTTCTTATGTGGCAACATAAACAAGACATCCTCTTCCCATTTTTCCTTAAAATTAGGGAGAAAAAAAAACTCATCTATAACAGTATTGTATTTAGCCTCTTCTTTAAATAGTATAAATTTTATTTTCAATAACTTAAAATTTTATTAGATTTGATTAAAGCTAAATATGGTTATTTAATATATTAAAGTCAGTTTAATTAGGTAAAATCTAACCTAGATGGGTTGACATCCTATAGATGAATGTCTAAAACTAATATTGATTAAAGACGTCAGTATTTAAGAAAGATTTTAAATATTGTTCCCTACAAGCTGCAGATGCAAGCATTTCTGTCTTTGATATGACGCCACCCATCCCACGTACATAGCCCTTTCCATCACGTCCAAAGACCTATCATAATAATAATATCAACAAAACTAGATGGTATAAAAGGCATCAGAATACAAATGCTAATGAAGATGCATATAATGGTAAATTTAACTTCAACTGACCGATGTAACGAAATCAGAATCCAAATGCTTTTGTGATGATGAATTAGGATTGCGTTCATATTTTTCCCTAACCTTTTCCTACAGAATATTACAATATCACTGATAAGTTTAAATTATATGACCACTTAATTATATGAGAAGTTCAAGAAATCAACAAAACTTACTACCTCCTTTGCTGCAATATGTTTAGGATGTTACGGATCACTTGAGATATTCTTGTAGACATGTGTATCCATATATATAATACAGGTCTGTCCACCATACCATTGGGATATCCTTTTTCTGTTGCGACAACATCACAAACAAGTAATTTCATATTACAATTTAGTTGACTACTAGCCCAGAGATCATTGTAATTAGAAAATAAGTAATATTAATAAAATAAAGTAGTACCATCTTGTATTCTACTTTTGGAATGCTTTTTCTACCAGTACAATGTGGTGTCTTTACATAGGACCTTGCAACCTTCGCTTTTTCACTGTTTTCTTTAAATTTATCGGATAAGTATATATTAAGAAAGTCAGGCCAGTCTTCTTTCTTTACGCCTTCAGGCCCATTATTTATCAATTCAACAACAATTCCATTTGTTAGAGCTTCATCAAAAATCGCATAAAGGGTGGTCCTTTTGTATTTCCATGATTTGTTTGCTTACGTCAAAACCCTTTTTTAGCGGATTCAGGTACATTGTGATTAGACTGCGCAGATACTTGTCAAATATTGTTAACACATACATAAAATATGCACAGAGTTAGTAAATACAAAAAAAATCCACTCACTCTAATACGATTCCATATTTCTTCCTTCATATTCTTGGAGACTTACTTCTAATCCTTAATTCCAGGTGGGACTATTGACCTAGCAATACTTCCAAATATGGTTGCAAATTGCTCTGACCCAATGTCCACAAGTAATCCATACAATATATTCCATTGGCATTAGATTATTTAAATTAAACCTAAAATACTGAAAACCTTAGATTCGAATCAGTGAATCAATCATAAAGAAGAAGAAAAAGCTCATAAAAGAAAAACCTCAGTTTAATTAGAGTTTCATAAAAAAGTAAGATGATTACATCAAAATCATTAAAATACTTACTGATTTCGAGTCTCGATCTGTCCACAGTTTTTTCACTTCAATCTGAGATTTTTTGAAATAATGAAACACAGAAAAATTGAGTAGAGAAAGGATTTGAGAAACTCTCATCTTGATAAACCCACGATAGAAGGGAATTCGAAGGTCGTTATTCTCTAGATTTTTTTCCATTTGTAACTCTAAGTAGTTTCTAGGTTTTTTTCCATGATGGTCGTAAGATCCAATTTATCAAAGGCTTAAACTGATTAGTACAGTAAAAGCGATTTTAATTAGCCTAAACAAATTTATACGGATTCGAAGTAACTTCCAATTACAAATATGACCCGTTCGGATCTTTGATTATCAACAGCATATACATGCCTTGTAAATTACTAGGAATTCTATTGTAGAGGGACATTTGTTTTTTGATAGAATTTTTTTAATTATTTTGGGGGAAAATTAGGCGCCAACTTTTTGGGTTTTATTTTTTTCCATATGAGATACTTACTTAGAAATTTATGGCACCATGTGACATGGTTCCGTGGGAGCCAAAAAATAAATAAATTATTATAAGTGTATTTCATAAGTTAACATATTATTCACTCGATAAAAAACCTATTAATTTACACCAAATATTCGTGCTTCTAATAAAACATCCATCCAAATTCTAAAATTTAAAAAGTAAATTCACATACTAGCATATTTCAAAAGTGGAAACGATTATTTATTTTATCCAGGTTTCAGTGATTTGATTTACACAACTAAATGTTTCTATAAAGTAGTTTTGATATAATTAGATGGTTCGGTGTAAATAAAACTTAATTTTCAATCAACATATCATGCAAGAAAATCATGACGTGAGACATATAATTTATTTAGATTATGTTTACAGGTTTTAGATGAGCAGATGGAAAAAAATTGTAGGAAATTATGGTGAAATTGAATTATTGAGAGAAACGAGAAAAAGTCAAAACGAAATAATGTTAAATTCAATAAATTAGAAATTCCCAAATTTTAACTTAAGGCAATTAACCAAAAGATAAAAATTAGACAAATTATATATGATATTAGGAAACAAATGAGAACATATTAGATAAATTTGAATGAAGAAAATGGAAATTCAATCATTTTGATTTGAATTGATACTATGTGCATGAACAAGGGTGATCGCATCCAAGTGAAGTATTATAATCTAAATTGATACTTCAATTATAAAAAACTGAAATTTTAGAATTTTATGAATTGAATTTGAAAGGAGTCGAGTGAATTTTGATAAATTGGATCAAATTGAAAAATCCAATTGAGGCGAACGGATCAAATTTAAGAAATTGAAAAATCCAATTGAGGCAATTAGTTGGATCAAATTGAAGAAATGTAAAATCCAATTGAGGCGATTGGATCAAGTCAAAGGATTATAATTAAAATTTTGGTATTTCAACTATAAAAAATTAAAAGCAATCTGATACATTTTGTTAAAGATTCGAGTAAAATTTTGAAAAAATTTGAAAAAAAATTAACTTATGACTAATTGAAATAGGAAAAATCATAAATTGATACTTCAATTATAATAAAGTGAACAATTTAGAATTGTACGATGATAACTCAAATTGAATTTGAACGGAGTCGAGTAAATTTTGATAAATTGGATCAAATTGAAAAATCCAATCGAGGCGATAAATTGGATCAAATTGAATAAATGAAAAATCCAATTGAGGCGATAGGATCGACTCAAAGGATTATAATTAAAACTTGGTATTTCAACTATAACAAATTGAAAGCAATCTGATACCTTTTATTAAAGATTCGAGTAAAATTTCGAACAAATTTGAAAAAAAATAACTTTTGACAAATTGAAATAGGAAAAATGATAAATTGATACTTCAATTATAGTAACTGAACAATTTACATCTTTATGATGAAAACTCAAATTGAATTTGAACGGAGTCGAGTAAATTTTGATAATTTGGATCAAATTGAAAAATCCAATTGAGATGATTTGATCAAATTGAAGAAATGAAAAATCCAATTGAGGCGTTTGGATCAAGTCCCTCGGAGGATTATAATTAAAATTTGGTATTTCAATTATAAAAAATTAAAAACAATCTGATAATTTTTGTTAAAGATTCGAGTAGAACTTCGAAAAAAAATTAACTTTTTGATAGACACAATTTTGTGTCTAAATTGTTCTCAAATCTCTATATTGTTAATGCTCGATTGATACTTATTGTGTGATTTTATGTGTTTGTAGGTATTTTTGATAAATAAACATCTGTGAAAAAATTGGCTCAACAAGTGAAAAAGGCACCCATAAATTACTAAAGGCACCCCACTTCTAGATAGGGGTACCTTTTTTTTTAAATGAAAATGGCGGGAAAATATTTTCTCCGCGTGAAGCTTCTCTTGATATGTTTGGGAAATAGATTTTATGGGATTTAAGGAGGTTTAGATTTACCAAACTTATATCAGTTGCTTACATGATTAATATGTGTCAAAAACAAGAGTTTCAAGCCATGAAAATAGCCGGAAATAGGTTATTGTCGTGAATAAAAAGAAAAGAGTTTTACTCGGATTTGGGGAGTTAACATGTGTTTTTAGAGTTTGGATTGGTTTAGAATTGATGGGTAAATACCCTTTTCGAGTTTGTAGGGTCTAAGAACTATAAATAGAGAGCCAGGAATTGACAGAAGGGAGGGGGAGCTCGGCCAGAAATTTCAGGAAAGATTTCTCTTAGAGATTTCTTGCTCTTGTGGTGTAGAAAAAGGGTTATTTAAGTCAATTAAAGGGATACAGAGGATTGAGAGAGGTTGGGTCAAGCTCAGGAGGCCAACAGAAGGAGAAAAAAAATCATCACAGGAAAAAGTGTTCTGCTGAGAACACGAAGAACAGAGAAAAGGAAACAGTTTCTTCAATCGTTTTGCAACATTTATCTTCAGCTTTGCAATGTTTATCTTAAACTGCAACGGTTTCTTCAACCCATCTGCAACAGATATCTTAGCATCTGCAACGTTTATCTACAACTGAAAATACTTTTCTTCTGTAACAGTGAGAATAGTGGTTTGCAACACCGTTACACAGTTGCGAACCATCTGTGTTATTATTTTTCCTTCTTTTTACACACTTTTGAGCAATGAATAATTGTTTTGAGAGCGTGTATATCATGAGGAGCTAAACCCAACCACTGGGACAGTGGAGGAAGCCATATTTCATGAATGAATGGTAACAATTTTTGATTCTTAATGACTTTTTCATTGATTTTTAATTGATTTATGATTTTTCTTAGTTAGTTGTGATTTTGTTTGATGGTGTATGCTGGGACTTAAAAGCTTTTGATGCGCCATGCTTTTGATTTACAACTAATGTTTTAGAAATCTACTTTTAGCAAAGAAACAAAGTCAATAAAAGAAATATAATTGTTAAAGAATCATTGTAGAAATCAGCCAGGAGTGATTTTGGTGGAATTCTGAGTTCCAGTTTTTCCCAATATTGTTAAAATATTTTACTTATTTTCTGGTTTAATTTAGAATTAGGTCTAAAACGAATCTTCACAAGTCTCAGTGAACAAACACATTTTTACCACTTTTATGAAACAATCATTTTTGACAAATTGAAATAGGATAAATTGATTTACTTAACAAATTTGAACAAAATCGAAGATTTATATAACAAAATTGATTGAATTTTATGAAGCCTGAGATTCAAAACAAGATAGAATTTTAACCTTTATAAATTTCTAATGAAACCTGCACAAAATTGAATGAAAGTTTGTGATCTCTGAGCCAAGAAATAAACTCACTACACAACAACAACAACAAGTAAGTCTACTTGCCATTTTGTTTGTAAAGCCAAAAAATAAACTTCTCTGTAGACAGAATTTTCAAAATGCTATCATCTAGCATCCACGCCACCCATAAGACATCAATATTCTAACAGAAACTCTATAAAAATCACAGAGAGAATCTGACATCAATCTAACAAAAACTATAAAAACTCACTGCATACAAATCCTCCACCAGCCATGCCAGGATTTTCACCTGAAGCCACATTACAACTTAACATCATTTGATATCCACCTGGCAAGTACCATCTTCCATTTCCAATGAATTCTTTAATCTTCATCCGAATAAAAACCATCTACTAATGTTTCTGATATTAGCGGAGCTTCACTCTCTTTTCTTGTAAAAACAAAAGGATCCTCCAACGAATTCACAGTGGAACCTTGTCTCCTGGGAGATTCTAAAATAATATGCCACTTCTCGTTAGGCCTACTAAAATCCTTGCAGTAAAAGACTTAACTGGCTTGAGAAGAATGAATAAACGTCTTATCAATATCTTCCCTTGTGTTTCTCATAAACCTTTTAAAGTTCACATATGTCAGATTTGTGCCTGCTTCCACATAACAACCATTTACTTTGTCTTCAATATGAACCCAATCACAATAAAAAACAGTTGAAGTCATAATAATTCAATTCTAGTTTCATTTTAACGATTCTGAAGTAAGCATCATCGTCGTGCACCGTGTTTCTTCTTTCACACTAGCTCTGAATGTGGTTTTGGCATTCATGGCCACTCCACTGTTGTGCACACAATTTTTTTTTTGCTTCAGCAGTATAAAAAATATAACCATCTATTGAGAATATTGCTTCACGATCTGGACCATCAACAAGCCTTTTAAATTCGGTCATCTCTTCGTCCAAAAGTTGTTGCATTAGCCATTTGATGTAATCATCAGGCTTCCTTGTATCTGTTCTTCTTCTGACATTCGGTTATTAAAACTTTCAACGTATGCATCATACTTCCTGTCAAACGACAAATGCAATCAATGAGTTATAGGTCTTAACAAAATGACAGATGAAGTTGGTATTAGTATTTTATAGTGGTGTAAGTAAGTATATTTTGAATAGAAAAGAAAGGCATTGTTGTTTGTCTATATTCTAAGTAAGACTATCCATAGTATCACAAGATTGTGCGACCTCCTACTCTTCTCATTGCACCCATCCAACATATGCAAACCCTCATATGCAAGGGTTTGCTAAATAAGTCATACATAAAGGCCTTCATCATTTTCATTTTGCAGTCCCCAGTTCCTAAATTTAACAGTTTAGTGAAGAACAAAGTCCATCATACCTAAAGTGCAGTTCAGACTCACAGCAGTGCAAACTTGGAGATACTGGAAGAACGCAAGTTTGGCAGACTCAAAACAACATTGCAGATTTTATATATTCGGAGTTAATACAAGTTTAGGATACATGCTAAGTAGATAACTAATTTGAGTATACCAATATGCTAAAAACAGTTTACTAAAGATGAAACAATTTATGTATTAACCGACAAGAACCACATACGATAATCACTGCCCTCACAGTTAATGCAGTGGCACAAACATAAGAGAAATCCTAATTGAACACGATATCATAAGGGAACACAAACGATACCAAATCATAATTATACAGGGAAGAGAAGGTGATCCATAGTTATCCAGGTCGAAAGATCGTTCATTTCTTGGTTTCTTAGATACTATGAGCATAAGCTTAATTTTGAAATGATTCATAATCAGTCTGATCATGCCCTCCTAAACTTGGCAAATTCGGAGATAATATAGTCTAAATCAGTGGTCAATGACACACACAGATAATACAACAGTAATATCGTAAAGAATTAACTAAAAAGAACAAAGAAAAAAAAAATTACATCTCTCATTCCGTATTATATTCCGAATGTTTTAAAACCCATCTACGTGCTTGTTCGTATAGGATGTTCGTATAGGATGTTTCCGTATTATCTTCCGAATGTTTTAAAACCCATCTACGTGCTTGTTCGTATAGGATGTTGGGTAAAGTATAACTTTTTCCTTTATACTTTATTTGGGTATGGGCCTTCATACGTATCTTCGCCATTCGATATCATACCCCCCGTTTCTTATAACACTTATCCTTCCCATTAGCAGTGTACCCTGTGCAATCTTTCAATACTTCATTTAATTGAAATTGCTCAGAATAGATCCTACTATATAATTCTTGTTCCGACCATGGACTTTATATGTTCTCATCATCCCATGTAACCATGCACAACGACATTTATATATTACTCTTTTACTAACAGTTAAAAGAATAATCCAAAAAATTAGAATTTAAGAAGTCAAATTACCTCTCAAAAGGATACATCCACCTATATGTTACAGGTCCCAAAGTTAGTGCTTCTTCGTCCAAGTCTACAATATCATATGTCATTGTGACAAAAAAAGATGGCGGAAAGTATATCTCAAACACACAGTGCCTCCACGAGACATCCATGCATGATTCTAAGTTCGGCGCGATCAACAATCTTTGAGCAAAGAACTTTGAAGAACAATGATACATGTCGAATAGCTTCACGTAATGGTTTTGCGTTTTAAAACAGTACATTAGAAAAACAGGAAACAAACCTTGCATAAGAATGTGATAGTCATGAGATTTCAAGTTTTTAAACTGAATTTCACGCAAACATACTTTACATTTCCATTTCCCGTTGTAACCAATGTGAACCTTTAAGTTACTAAGCATTGTGCAGACTGGTGCCCTTTATTCGTCAGATAAGAAAAAAGGTGTAGGTGGCATATCTACTTTGCCATTTCCAAGATCCTTCAACCATAATTTCCTCTTAATTTTCAAGAGTTTCAAATCCTTGTTTGCATTAATTCCATCCTTGGTCTTGTCCTTATTCCTTACTACGTCCCAAACTTTTTTTTAACAAAATTCTTCTCTACATATCCAAGTTATGCCGAACCGGCAGATCCTAGAGAGTAGTTTAATGAGGTCAGTAATGCCATCCAAACATAAACAATGGAAAACAAAAATGGAACTAAATCAAGATATATTCTATAGTAATTCCTTGCGTTTTCAAAACCAGAAACAAAAACCAGATTAGAAATCCTCCCAATAGGAACAAACCAACATATAAACTTTTACAAGTCTAACACATAAAAATAGACGTATATAACAACTACAACTAGCTACACTTAAAATATGGAACTATTCATACTATAATAACCATACTGGCTAGTGGTTGACATTCAAATTGATGGGCCAACCATGGAATGTGTAAATAGATTATCAACTAGCATATGGAAACCACCTAAAGAGAACACATTAATAAAACAAAAAAAAAAAAAAAATATAATAAAATCACAGGTTACCTTCCAATATGGCAGCTTAAATAAGACCAATCTCTTAGACCATGGAATTTTTGTATCAACCTTGCGCTTCATCTGAACTAGACCACTTGTACCAATAGCCTACCGCTTCCTCTGAACTGGAGAAGTTACACCAACAAAGCGCTTCCTCTCACCTGTGACACTCCCACGTCCTTTTTGTACCTTCTTCATACTACTTAATAGTTGGGTACTTGTCGTTCGCTGTTGAACAGTTCTGTTTCCCTCTTTCAATATGAACTTTCCAAATTCTGATTGTATACTATTCATCTTCATTAACGGTTGTTCACCCGTCAAATGCTTTGGAGCAGTTTCGTATTCCTCTGAGCCGTTAAACTGTGATTTTTGATTCTTAAAAGGATGGTTAAATCTATTAAAAATCTTATATGGCCCATGTAAGCAAATTTACCCCCATTCTTAAGCCACAGCGAATCTGTTTGTTCACCACACACTGGACAACCAAATTTTTCCACAGTTCTACAACCAGAAACGTGTCCATACGCCGGAAAGTCGTGCACACACCACATTAACATCGCTTTCAGAGTAAAGTTAGTCTTTGTATGAGAATCATATGTTAAAATCCTTGTAGACCACAACTCTTTCAATTCATCAACTAACTGCTGCAAATAAACATCAATATCATGGCCCGGTTCAGTTGGAGTTGGAATTAACAGTGTCAGCATTGTAAATTCTTTAGACATGCACAAAAATGGAGGAAGGTTAAAGGAAACAAGAATAACAGGCAAACAACTGTGCGGGTCATTTATTCCGAAAGAATTGAATCCATCAATTGCTAATCCGAGACGCACATTTCGTTTCTGGGCAGAAAAATCAGGCCACTTGCTATCAATAGACTTCCAGCAAGAAGAATCATCAGGGTAGCACATATATGTATTACTTTCTTCCATATTAGCATACCATATCATCAACTCTGCTAACCATGGTATTCTAAACATGTGTTGTAATCTTTCCGTAGTTGGGAAGTATCTTAGATTTTCCTCACCACTTGTTTACCCTTTGGCTTCTTCTCATCGGCCGACATCCATCTAATTTCACCATAATTCGGATACTCACTCTCTTCAGCATGATCTTTCCGATATAGTATGCAGTCATTAATGCAAGCATGGATTACTTCACATTTCATATGAAAAGGTTTAATCATATCTTTAGCTTTATTGGCTGACTCAGGTAAGATAATTCTCATGTACTCCAATAATTCAGTCAAAAAAGCATCACTACAATTGTGCCTTGCTTTCATACTAAGTAGCTCAACTGCTGCCGAAAATTTCTTATGTTCACTTCCACAAGAAGGATACAGGGGATGTAGTGAATCGTCCAACCTCGTCTTGTAATTGATATCAATATCAGGATCATCTTCAACATTAATACCATCCTCTTGATTAACATCGTTAAAACACTCTTCAAGGTTATTATTTAGGTCAACACTTCCAGGCACCAAGTCATTGAACATATCGACAATTATCCGGCCAAAACTTCACCACAAACATTACTAACAGATGAATTAGGAACTTGACCCACGTTGGACACATTGCTTGCAGTTGCAGGCGGTTCTCCATGATGTATCCAAATACAGTATGATTTATCGACTCCGTTTTCAAGTAAATGCCCATGTATATCCTTTAGAGGTATCTCCTTACGCTTATAATTCTGACATTTTCTACAAGGACAGTGATACACACCATTTTCTACAATCTTATATAGCGTTGCAAATGTTATCCGTTGCTATTAATACAAATCCGTTGCATCATAGTCTATACTGGGTGAAAATTAAGAAAAAATGACACGCTTGTAGTTTATTCAATTGTTTGAGGGCTTAAATGTCTATTCTTCATATCTTTTATTAACCTATCTATCTATTTACTTTTTATTTTCTTTTCCGACTTTCTCTCTCTCTCGAATCTTGTTCTGCCCCTTTGTTTTTTTTTTTTTTGTCTTTTCTTCACTGTTAAACAAACCTAGATCTGTTGATACCAAATTCAATCTTCCAAAATCAAAAGCTATATCTTTTCTAAACCCTCATGTCATAGAGCAAAACCCATACCTAATCTTCGGTAACCCAAGTTTCGTTTCAAACCCTAGATATGTGATTTTCTGTTTCATAAACCTTATCAAACTATTCTGTATATTCTCTACAATTGAATATTCTAACCAATCCAATACGGTCAGTTTATCAAGTAAAAACCCAATTGCGTTCTTATTGATTTTGTGAGTCAAGTTTCTTTTGCATAGTAGAATGTCGACTTTAGGGCTGCACAAAACCGACCCTACCCGCCAACCCGACCCGCACCCGCCCAAAATAACCCGACCCGCACCCGGCCCGCCGATGAACGGGTTGGGTGCGGGTGATTTTTCATAAACCCGACTTCTGGCGGGTCGAGTGCGGGTGATAGCTCCTCTCACCCGACCCGACCCGCCAACCCGCCAATCAATTTTAACAAAACAGAAACAGAGAATCGATTTTAACAGAAACAGAAACAGAAACAAACCAATTCTTCTTCAGTTCTTTCTTTTCTTCTCTGTACTCCCATTCTTCTTCTTTTCTTACAGAGTAGTAGAGCATACCACCACCACCACCACCACCACCTTGAACCCAAGTTCCCTGCATCATCAGTTCATCAACACCATCAGAGATTCAGACATCAGTTCAATCTCTTACAGGTAAGTTTTTGCCCTAATTGAAATTAATGTGTTTATTACATATTTACATGATTTAGCAATTGAAAATTGGGTTTTATTAGTTTTGGATGTTTCTAAATCTGTGATAGGGTTTTACTAGTTTTGATTGAGTGTTTTTAAATCAATTTTAGAACTAGGGTTCTTCAAGTTAAAATTTGGGGATTTTTCATTAGTGTATTAAATTGATGAAGTTGATGCTTCATTGACTAAATTCCAGTATTCATAGGCTCTGATTGTGTTTGGTGGAGCTGCTAGGTAGTTTGGGTATGCATTTTTCTTCTTTTCTCTTTTTGTTTCTTTAATTTGATTCATTGTGTATAGTTTGTGTGATAGTTGTTGAAAACAATTCATATGTCAACACATTGATATTAGAACCAGTTTTGTAGGAATTGTGATTTGCGGATATCAAAATGAGAGAATTTGGTGTGAGTTGAGGCCAATGGGGTTATCAAAATTTGGTTCCTGGACTACAATGTAGGTATCCATGAAGCATTTTTATTGTTGTACGTCTGAGATCTGATTCACTTTGGAGTTGGTTAAGTTAGTACCTGTCATGAAGAAGTCTCACTCAAGTGAGCTCTAAGATTGCGTTGTTTTTGGTAATTCAGTGATGTTCTAATAAAGTCATTAACATAAACATGAAGTTGAGTGTGTTTTTTTAGTTTTGTTGTATACAATGTATTTTCTTGAGTTCAGCATTATAGTTTGTATGATGATAACTGGATCAGCATCTTAATTACGAGGTGTATGTGGAATCTGGAGGCCAATGGGTATCATGTGTACATGACATGAATGCTTTTTAATCTCTGATAGTAATCATAGTATATCTGTTTCAGTGTGAACTGTGATTTACAGACATTAGAACAATACTGAGATATAAATATGAGGTGTTCGTGTATGGAGGCTAATGTGCATTACGCGTATATGGTCTTTGTACTTGGTCATTCCTTGAGTGCTGTCCTTAGATGCTGGATATAAAAGGAGTTCATGATCTTCTGAGTTCTGTATCATTTTATAGTTGGCTAAGTTAGTGTTTGTTGTGTAGTAGTTGCTAGTATCTAAGGCCTCCATGTGGCACTCTCTCTATATCCCATGTGTGGTTGTTCGAGCCTCACAATATAACAGTAGTTCTTGTAGTGATAATTCAAACCCATTCATTTTCAGCGCCATTGATATTAGAACCAGTTCAGTATGAGTTGTGATTTGCGGATATCATAATCAGAATTCATATGTAACAGTTTTTCACAAACATCTCTTAATCACTTTTAAGTCTCTATTGAATCTCATTATGTGCTCCTTGCTGCAGATTGGTAGATGAGCTTACTGTTACGGTGTTACCTATAAGGAAGCAGCACTGAGAAGAGCTCGTGAATAAATCCAAAATCAAATTCTTGACATTTTGGTCTTGCTTCAGAAGTAAGTGATGGTTGTTATGCTGTAAATAGAAAACAGAAGGAAATGTAGGATGTAGCCAATAAGCCAACTGACTATTGAATGTATATGAGAATTCAAAACTATCATGTATATTTGCATTCATTTTTTAAATCAAAATATCTTTATGACCCTCTATGTCATTATATTGTTTATGTGATCAACCAATAAAAGAAGCATCCAAATTTGGTATCTCCCTCAGTCCCATTGCTTACAAACAGAAAACCAGAATTACGACCACAGGCTATAGGGATAAACTTCCAAGCCAAAATTTGGGAAATCAACTCTGCTCACACACCAAGTGACATGTGTTATACTTTTCAACTTCTAATACATATGTATGTATGATAACTCACCCCTTCTGTCATCTCTGCCTTGTAGGTTATCAACATGGTTGAAATCTCAGAAGATGACGTTACTTCAGATCTTCCACTTGTACAAGGAAGACCATCCCAAAGTTGTATGGGACCTCCACCTCAACGTCAACCGGCATCGGCACCAGGGACAAGGAATACAGTTGGGTCATCAGCGTCACCATCTAGTCAACCTTCATCATCCGCCGCGACACCATCTTCTCAACCTTCATCATCAAATAAGAAGCCTAGAGTGGGTGTGAATAAATCTTGGGTATGGAATCACTTCGATATTATAGAAGATGGTGCTAAAGCAAAGTGTAAGCATTGTCTAAAGGGTCGAGGTAGTTACAAGATTGGTGGTAAAACACATGGGACTACCAATCTTTCTCATCATTTAGAGAAGTGTATTGAGTACAAGAAAACAATTAATAAGGAGCAGGGAGGACAACAAACACTTGGTTTTCAACCGTGCAAGTCGGGAGAGGAACCACAGTTGGTGGGTGTCAGTTTTTCTCAAGAAGGATGTAGAAAAGCGTTGATTAGGTTTATTATTACAGATGAAATGGCTTTTAGAATTGTTGAAGGCGAAGGTTTTAGGGCTTTTTGTAAGTATCTTGAGCCGAGATTCAAGATTCCAGGTCGTATGACAGTGTATCGTGATATATGCACGATGTTTTTGAATGAGAAGGCCGCATTGATAAGTTATTTCAAGACAAATAAGACAAGAGTATGTCTTACTACTGATACTTGGACATCGATGGAGAACTACAATTACATGGTTGTAACGGCTCATTTTATTGATCGTGAATGGAAGCTGCATAAAAGAATCATCTGTTTTTGTTTGATTGAAAGTCACGAAGGTAAACAAATTGGTAAGGCTTTGGAGAAATGTTTGGTGGAATGGGGTCTTGAGAGAGTATTCACTGTCACTCTTGATAATGCATCTGCGAATAAAACTGCTATTGATTATCTGAGAAAACAAGTTGTTAGTTGGGGTTCTTCGTTACTTGGAGCTAAATTTTTGCATGTTAGATGTGCGGCCCACGTACTTGCTCTTGTCGTTAAGGATGGTTTAAAAAAGTACCATACATCAATTCTCAGAATCAGGGCAGTGGTAAAGTATGTCACAAAATCTCCCGCAAGATTGAAGAAGTTTATGGATGCTGCTGAGATGGCAAGGATAGATTGTAAAAAATGTTTGATTTTGGATGTGAAAACGCGGTGGAATTCTACTTATTTGATGTTAGTTGCGGCAGAGAGGTATGAAAAAGCTTTTGAAAGGCTACATGAGTCAGATAGGGCATTCCGTGAGAAGTTTTGTTATGATATTCCAGTACCATCTTTTCATATGGGTGACGGTGATGACAATGTTGATATAGATGCTGATTTTGATCTAGATTCTGACGATGAAGAAGAAGAAGTAGATATTCCAGAAGAAGAAGTAGATGTTGCTCTTAGAAAATCCAAAAAGAAGAAAAGGCCTCCAGTGCATGCTCCTGAAAGTTATGATTGGTGCAATTCCAGAGTTCTGATTCAGTTTCTAAAGGTATTCTACGATTCAACTATTGCTTTTTCAGCTTCTACATATGTTACTTCGCACTCATTCTTGAAGGAACTCGGTACTGTTCGTCAAGAATTAGAAGATTGGAAAAATAGATACGAGGATCCTTTCTTAAGTCACATGGGCGACGTAATGTTGCTCAAGTACAACAAGTATTGGGGAGATTTTGAAAAAATAAATTCGTTGATGTTTATTGCTGTACTTCTGGATCCACGAGAGAAAGAACAAGGATTGTATGTGACTGTTGAATATTTAGTTGTGCATTACGACCCTATGATAAAACAAAGAAGGGTACAAGCTTGGGTTGATAAAGTTAAGAAGGATTTTGATGAACTGTTCACAGCTTATAAATTAGAACATACAACTGAAAGTGTGATATCTTCATCCGAGTCTCTAGGTAACTCTAGTTCTACTTTTGCTCAAGGTTCTTCTATTTCTGGCAAGGCTAAGTATAAGGAAGAAAGGAATAAACGCAAAAACCAATTGAGTAATGTGGAGGATCATAGAAGATCTGAGGTGGAAAGATACTTGGCTGAGCCTATCTACTCTCCGGCCAATGAGGATGATTCTTCTTTTGATATATTACTTTGGTGGAAGATCAACTCTGCGAGGTTTGGCATTTTACCACTCATAGCCAAAGATATATTTGCTATACTTGTTTCTTCTGTTGCTTCTGAATCAGCTTTTAGTACCGGAAAGCGAATTTTGGATCCTTTTCGAAGTTCCTTAAAGCCTAGAACACTTGAGGCTTTAATTTTATTGCAAAATTGGTTACGTACACCAATTGACAAAGATTCTTCTAGCCTTGAAGTCGAGGAGGAGGAGGTTGAAGTTCTTGAGTCGGGTATAATTTGTACTTCATGGATCATGGTTCTTAACTTCATATATTTTATTACTATTGGTATTTTTAATCTTTTTCATTCTAATTGTTCATTTCTTTTGTTGCAGAGCTATTTGGTAACCTTGGTGCTTCCATCATCATAGATGACGATTGATTCCTATTCGGTGACCTGGATGGTGCTGGTACTAAGATGAACTTGTTTTTGTTGCTAATGGGAAATGTCGTAGAAGAATTGCATATTAAAACTCTAATTTTATTGTATAATTTTGAATGTTGGGACTTAGATTTTGAGATTACCGATTGTTAAGTAAAATGGTTTATCAGGTGGCGCGCGTGAGGATCAAAAAAACAGCCAAACCCATGAAATTTTTTTGCATGATTATCTGGGCGGGTGACCCGCACCCGCCCGACCCGACCCGCCATCTGGGCGGGTCAGACCCGACCCGACTCGAGCACCCGGCGGGTCGGGTGCGGGTGATGAAAATAAAATCCAGTTAGGGGCGGGTCGGGTGAGGGTGAGGCCAAACCCGACCCGACCCACCCGTTGTGCAGCCCTAGTCGACTTCACCCAAAACTCTCAGATCTGAAATTGATTCATGTGAATCTTATTTTACATCAGGAAAAGATGAAGAAGGTAAGTCGACAATTAAGGTTTATATATTTTGTAAGTTTCTAGGGTTTTATCAACAAAACGTTGTGTCTTACTTCCTCTACTCGATTTGTGTATGTTAGAAAGTGATTAATGAAGTTGTTGAAGATGATTGATAGAGTTGCTTGTAAAGTCAGTGTGGGAATCGTCGATGTTACTGGTGGTGGTGCTTTTCTTGTTGGGATTGATTGCGGCTGTGATAGTGATAGAGATTAACTACGTTGATTTGGCGGTGGATTTGGTAGTGGCTGGTAAGTGTTGGTAACAAGCAAACATAGTATTTGATAAATTTTTCAAGAGAAATTTCTATGTCCGAAGCTCTCATCTAATTCTTGACATCTTCAGCTGCAAGGTAAACTTATCTTCATCTAAATTTGTTGGGATTTTGTAGTTAATGGGTGCATTTGTTAAATTCTCTGCTTTCCACCTATGTTGTGCTTAATTTATTCCATAGGCAGTATGTTTTCTGATTTTTTTCAAGCTATTGTGTGGGTATAATACTTGTTATCATTATGAGTTGGTTCAATACCTCATATTCTATATCCAAACGTTGATGTTTCTACTGTGCTTATGGCATAGATATTTATCTTTTTTCTGTATAAAAAGGTACATAATTTGTCTGGTTGATTTTGATGACAGTTAGGTGGAAGGACAGACAATGTCTTGAAGCATCTCTTTCCGGAGCCAAAACCAGATTCAAAGCGCATCATAACCCTTTCTAATAAGTCTGATTACATCCCATTCAGGTTGGATTATTGCTTATCAGTTTCACATGCTTGTGTAAAATTTGTGAGTGTTCTCTTTCCGCAAGTCTGGTAAAGAATGCTGACCAAAAAATAAATTGACAAGTCTCCCAACTGAATGGAGAGGCAAAGGAGAGACCCCAAGTGTACAGATAGGAAAAGTTATTCTATTCATAGAAAATATCACCAATGTGTTCTTCTAGTTCAATTGTCTTTGAATTGAGATGGCATGTGGTTTCCCCATATTCTTGCTTTGTTCTTTAGGTGTGTTGAGTTTGTTGTTTGTCCTTAATTTTAATTTATTGATTTGGTAGTGTTATTGATATTGTTGATGGCAGGAAGTACTAGCAGATTCTTATGTTTTTATAGCTAATGCCAGTGAAAGCTCCGTTAAACTCAACAACTACTGTATCGTGACCTTCCCCTTCTTTTCTACAGCACTACTCTCGAGTTTGAAGTTGAGGGTGTCGAAGGAAATTATCAGATTTCAGCTCTGTCCAAATATTCTATACAGTATGGGTTCAGGTGACTTGCTACTATTTTTATGAACTTTGCTAATCATTTTTCACTTTCCATCTCTTTTATGCCGAGACTTTAGTAGTTTAAGTTTAGTTTTCCTTGCTTTTTCAGGAACCATCTCTTTACAAGGATCATTGACGTTACTAGGATGTTGTAATCATTTACAAGGATCATTTACGTTACTGGTGATCATCCTCACAAAGTGAGCCATTTGATCATCTCTATATGAAAGATTGGGTTGTCGTGGTGTCGCTCATTATGGAATCATTTGTCTATGGAGTCTTGTTTGTGTATGTAGTTCAGCTGTTTGTGGAAATGCCTATGAGAAATATAACCCATTGTTTCTTTTGATTGTGCAGGTACTATGTGTAATCTTTTTCCTACTTGCGGAAAGCCACTCTGAAAGTGTGGTCAAAGTAAGCATTCTCAGATTCGTTTTGAGTTGTTTGCATTGGAGACAGGCCCTACTTCTTGAGTTGCTATATATATATATATCTGCATGGTTTGGCTGGAAGGGACCTCCGAGCTGTGGGTGTGGTGACTTGGATCTAGAGGGTAATGCAATTCTAAGTCATTTGGGGCACTCTCCTCTATCTTCTTAAAACATGAACATCTAATGTTTTTGTTAGATCTACTATGTATTGATTGTTCAAACCATATGAATGTTACCCAGGCAAGTTTGAATTCATACTTGCTTAGTTACCTAATTTCTCATGATGGCAGAGATTCACCATATAAACCTAACATCCCTTGCATACTGTAATAAATGTGTCCAGAGCATGATTACAAGAAAACCATCTTCGTCGTGTAGGGATCTTCCTTGATGAGGAAACCATTACACCAACATTACACTGCTTAAAAATAAGTGAGATACTTTTATCATTACTCCTGGTTCATCTCTTCGAATTCGTTCTCTTCATTTCGGTTGTCCAGATGTCTAATTTAATGCAGTAAAATTTCACATCTTTGGGATCACGCTAGCATTCAGTATTCTGGTACCCCTGCATGGAAAGGAGACTATGTAAGGTAGCTTCTTCTTTGACTCGATGTCTATTTTTTTGCTTAGACTGAAATACTATTTTGTTATCCTGCGATTACCAGGATCTGGTGTGATCAAGGCCAAAAGGGATGGTTGCATCTTCAACAGATGTGTCAGGGACTCGTGATGATTGTTTAACGAATGAACCCCATATTGACATTGTATCAAACATTAATATATCAGTCTGGGGAAGGCAACCTTCTTATTTATATGGTATGGGTGTGTTTTAGCTGTGATTAGAAATGAAAATTGTGTTGCCATATTACAATTTTTGTTCGAGTTCTTTCCAATTGGTGGGTTGAGTCTAGATTTAGATATCTAAAGTTTCTTTTGACAATCTTGTGGACTCAGTTGTGAGGTTGGATGCTGAAAGTGCAGGGTTTTGTAATAATTGAATTCTGAAAATCAAATAAAGATTTTGTTTTTTTAAAAACTTCTCATTATATATCGCAACGTATAAGTTGTTGCTTAAAATTATACGCTGCATTAGTTACAAATATCAGTTGCTTTAATTAAATAAAGCAACCGCACAGAAATGTTGCGCAATATGTAGCAAATATTTGCGACGCCTTTTTTGCAACTATATAAATGTAACTTAAAATCTAGGAGACGTTTATAGACGTTGTAAAAGGGTCGAAATGGTGTAGTGATTACTCTCCACTGATACCTACCTTAGGATGATTGCAAAGCTTTTTCAGAGCTATTTCGCCTCTTCAGATATCGCTCGCTTAACCTGCAGTTAGAGACCAATAGCAGTAGCAGGTAATCCATCAGTAACCAAATTGACCCAGATTGTTTCAATATGGTTTTAGACATGACAATTTTTAAAGTTTAGATTTTATGATATAAGTATTCAACTGATAACTCTGTATCAGATTAATTTTTTCTCAATATAGTTGATTAAAACGTGACATCAGTTCTATTATATCATACTATAATCAAGAATACATTCAAACCAATAAAGAAAAATTTAATTCATGACAGAGCTCAATTGTACCTTGATTTCCAATTTTGAAAACATTAAAAGCAAAAAACCCATTCATCTAAAAGAAAAACCTAAGCTAGGGTTTGTGATTGCATGACGAGAAGAAAAGATACTCAATTCTATAACAACTTATCTGAAACTGAAAAAGAAAAAAAAATGAATTCAAGTAGAAAGAGAAAACCCTAATTTCTTCTTCTTCAAACAGAAAAGTCTAATCAAGTAGAAACATAAACCCAATGAAACAAAAACCCCTAGTTTCTCAATTTTACTCAAAGAAAAAAATGTTCTTACCTGAGAAAGATAACCTCAACAACTAGAAAGAAACTCCTTTGAGGTAAAAATCTTCAATTAGAACTTCACACGATTTAGAATTTTAGGTATGAAGGAAGAAAGAAGAAAGCAAAAAATAAAATCGAAGGTGAGGAAGAAGGAGAAGGGAGAGTTCTGGGTTACAGCGGGTTGTTTTAAGACTTCACACAAGATCATCTATATTTCACGAGCCCCTAAATATTTTTTCCAATGAAAATGAAATTTACCACCTCAAGATCAACTTTCACCCAATAAAACACTGGATAATCTTATAATTTATATTAATATATAGTTTTTAAGAGCTTCCACAGTCATCAAATGCTAAAAGTCATAAAGGCTAAACCAAAATTTACTTTTAATTATAACTGTGACATGGTCTTGACCACCAAAGCTAAACTAATACACTATTAAAATTAGCGTCTGGTATCAAACGGAATTATTAATTGCGTATGATGATACAAATGGATTTTATATTTACTTTTGAGATACAAACACAACAAACGAACTTTATATTTACTTTTGAGATACAGACGTAACTAACAATTACGTTTAATTTTCAGACACACTTAATATATGCGTTTAACTCCAAATGCACTTCAAACCCCCAAATTTGGCTACTTGTTATAGCATTTATAACTTTTAACACCTTTAGCACCCTAGACTATGACTCTATTTTTTTCCAAAAATAACTTATAGCTTCATGATTGTGGAAGCTCTAATAGACTTAAACTTTAACTTCGTACGGAATGATCCAGAAAATTCTATAATAATAACCTGGGTTTGGTAGATTCATTCAAATGTCAAGAGCAAAGTAACCATATGCCCGGTGTGTAGCACGAGCACAAAGGTTGTTATAATTTTTCGAAAAGATGTATTAACTGATTTCATAGGTGGTAAAAATTTATAAAAGAATTTTCTTTAAAAGGATTTCTTATAATCTCCAATACTTTCAAAAATTGTTAATCTACTAAATGGTATTGGTGTTTTCATTATAAACTACAATTGTTAATTGGGATCCCTTCTAAGACAGGTGCGGGATAAAGCCTCGCCTCACCTAGTGGGGCCCAATTCCTATCGTATAGTAGAGTTTACTTTTAACATTGCTTAGTTCTACACATGTTAACGTTAATTTAGAATTATCGGCTATTTAATAAGGTTTACGTTTACCAGAACTTTCAAAAGGATGGGTTCGGTGCGAAGCCCCGTCTCAATGGACATGAGAAAACATTGAAAACCATTTGCATCGAACCCAGGCTAAACAGTGTAAACCAGATGCGAGAACTTCCTGATTTTGGTATCAAAATAATCTAAAAAGACTATATAATAAGAAACTACCACATACCTTTGCCCGGTGCATAGCACGAGTACCAATCTAGTGTATACTAATAATGCTAATATTTTTTCTATATATGTTATTTTATTGGTATATACACTTATTCATTCACAAATTTATTATTTATCAATAATTTATTAGTGAGTATCTTTTTACTGTAATTTATTAGTGAGTATCTTCTTTACTGGGACGGAGGTAGTTCATTTTAGGGGTGAATATCATTGATTTCCTAATAAGTCTGCGTCCTAATTTTGTTAGAACTTATCCGTGTCCGTGTCCGGGTCCATATCACGTCAAGAGTCGGGACCGCATCCCCGAATCTGCACCGAGAGCCCAACCCAAGTTACCCAACCCCATTGATTGCAAAATGTGACGGGGCATTTTTGGAACTATATCATTCATTTTTATAAAATCATATACTGTCCAACTTCTTTCGAGTAGGTGACTGGTGAGCTGAGAGAACCAGTAAAGAATCTGTGAAAATGGAGATTCAACAATTAGTAGTAGCTGCGATTATCTCATCTTTAATCGCAATTAGAGCATACAAAAGAAAATCCCTTGATGGATCAGGTGCAATTGCTGGGTTTCTAGTCATGTCTGGCCATATTGCAATTGGATACAGGTTCCATTAACAAATCTTTCCTCTTCTTGGACTTTTGGAAGTTTTAAATTTTAAATTTTGATTTTTGTTATTGAATTAAATGAATCCTTTGAATAGGTTTGGAGCTTTAATACTTGTTTTCTTCTTTACTTCATCTAAACTTACAAAAGTTGGAGAAGATAAGAAAAGAAGTATTGATGCCGAGTTTAAAGAAGGGGGGCAGAGGAATTGGTATGATAATATCTTCTTGTTCATGGGTTTTGCTTAGCATTTTGAATGAGATATTAGTTTTTAAGAGATTCAGATATTGGATCGTTATTGTTAAGAAAATTAGAAAACAAAATATTGATGCAAAGCTGCAAACTTTTGAGGTAGTGAGGGATTAGTTTCAACTTTCAGTTTGATGGATTGTGAATACCCTTTATTATTCTACCTAACAGGATTCAAGTTCTAGCTAATAGCGGCATTGCGATGGTTTTGCTTGTGGTTCTTGGAAAATTGTCAGGATGGCAAGACAAGTGCTTAGATTCACAAGAGTCATCACTTATAACATGCCTTATTGGTGGTGTAATTGGACATTATGCTTGCTGCAATGGAGATACTTGGTCATCCGAGATTGGGATGCTTAGTAATGGTCAACCACGCCTAGTTACAACTTTCAAGGTATCCTTAACCTTTAGGGATATGTCTTTGAACGATATTGCTCTGTGATCCCATCTCTCTATCAGTAGTGACTTTAATTAAAATAATTGTAGTCATTCATCTTGTATCTACTCCTACAGTGGTTCTACCGGTTATACAACATTTCAAGCAGTTGTTGATATCACCCTTTACTGAATTTAATGTTGCCCCTGTTATTGCTCAATGTGTTTTGTTTCTGTTTTCTCCCACTTTCAACAAAAAGAACTTCAGTAGTTTCTTATTTTTCTTCTAAGCTGTAAAAAAGAATTCTGAAGTGAAATCCAGCATACAAGCTCTCACACCATGTTTGATGATTTACAAAAATTGTGTCAGCTCAAGTAGCGGAAGTTCTTTCCTTTGGATTAGGATATAGTTTTGACGAATGTAATTAAATGATGTACCTAATTGGTTTAGATACATCATACCAGTCCCTCAGTAATAATAACTTTCGTCTGAGAACTTTTGTCCTTTCAGGCTTTTGACAAACTTATGGTTTACTCATAAGTTTATTGATTTACGCATGGCTTCGGTGCACAATCTTTTTCTTATTTAATATTGGGAGACATATTGACTTTCTGTTCGTTTCATAGAATTCTAGTACTCTTGTGCAAGTAACTTTCTTGTAGTGTTGAAGGAACACTGTGCAATGCCATCAACCCTATGTAGATCTTTGTACTCACTTTTAACTCATAAGTTTGAGTGTCCACTGAACTTTCTTACCACACTTTTCCTATGTACTCTGTGTTTCTGTGATACCTGACTGATATACATTTTGAAATCGTCTATGCTAATACATGTTAATTTGTAAACTTCTTAGCCAGTTCGAAAGGGTACAAATGGTGCAGTGACAACTACAGGATTATTAGCAGCTGCAGCAGCTGGCAGTGTTGTTGGGTTGACATTTGTTATATCTGGATACTTTACAACGAAATGCTCTTCTGACGTAGCACTCAAGCAGTTATTGGTAATACCTCTTGCTGCAATTGCGGGATTAGGCGGAAGTGTGATAGACTCTTTGTTTGGGGCGACAATGCAATTTAGCGGGTTTTGCACCGTCAGAAACAAGGTACGAGTAAGATCAAAACAAAAACTTCAGTTTTAATGCACTAGTTATATGATGAGCTTCAAATGAAACCTCTTTTAAAACGTATTCAACCCCTCTTCCCGAACTGGTATTCTGCACCGATATTTGACCTAGTCCACTAATCTAGTTGGGGATTAGATTTTGCATTCTGTGTCATGATGGATTGATGGTTCAGAACTTTAGATGGTGAAGAGAAGTGGCATTCTTAAATTCTGAGAACATGATTATCTTTCAAAACAAGTTGAAACAGTTAGGCATTTTGCCAAAAAGAAAACACCCAGGGCTTTCAGTACCATGTTACTAGTTCTTTGATGTTTCCTTACATCCCCAAGAGCTTTTTTGGCTCACTAAAGAATGGTTACATAAGCTTTGTGCGAGAAAAAATCTGAGAGAAACTTCAGTACAAGCAGGAAATATTGGCAAACCTTTAGCTTTAGCTGGAGCAGTGTATATGAGTTAGGTTTACAGAAAGATTAAGTTGGTTTTTGATTGTTTATGTTTTACATTGAAGGTGGTGGCAAATCCCGGACCCACAGTGAAGAGGATATCTGGACTAAGCATCCTGGACAACAATGCCGTGAACCTGGTTTCAATATTGCTAACTACACTCCTAACTGCCATTGCCTGCCTTTACATTTTCTGATTATTAGATCTTCTCAACTCCTTTGTAACTCCCTTATTGTTCACCTGTATACTCATAGTTTCATCAATATGATTCAAGTGTGCTCAGAATGTGTTTTTGAAGTAGAACTCAGTTGCTTCATATTTTGGATGGTTAACATGATTGTTTTGGATTCTTGCTTCATAGAGATAGGGAGGAAAATGTTGGTTATGATGATTGCCGCACAGCTGGAGATCGGGTATAATGACCCGCACCCTACCAGTCACCATGTAGTCTGTTGCAATTATGGTAGGTTCTTAGGCTGTTCCATTTGCTATAACCTTAACGGCTCTGTAATCGGTAGACGTATAAAACTTTGTCAGGTACGCTCATCCTTTCAAACAATTCAAATTTGATACTCCATTAGCGTTTATTTGATAGACTGGGATAGTACATGGAATATACGTCTTAGCTGAATTGGTATATCATTATGTGTTACTTTACTTTCTTTATCAAAGAGGAACCCTAAGGATTTTCCAACAGATTGATTCCTTTTATTCTGATGCATACACCTACTACGTTCCAGAAGGTTTGCTAAAATGTAATTCTGCACGTGTCCTGTATGATTCAACCTCCGGAGTTGAAATTGCTGCCATATTTTTTGTTGCAATACACTGCCTGGTTATTCTTTTGTATAAAACCTTACCAGTGCATCGACTGATTGCGCCAGCAATAGGTTGTCTCAATGCTTAACAAGCAAGTTAAAGCATGATAAAGAAAACGAATACAACATAGAAATATCAACAAGCTTATTGATGCTTCACTTATTAAAATAAAATCTGGTTTTATTACATACAGATCTCCATCCTCTTCATACTACCTCCACCATCACATAGACATAAACACGATATGGTATTCCTCTTACACGGTTATATCAAACAATATGTCTATCTATGTATTAGCAGCAACAGCAGAGTATATCGAAGCAACATCCACAGCGAAATGTATGCACTCAGCAAGCGCAGTAAGCTACAGCAATGTAACTGCAAAACGAAAAATCACCTCACAAGACACTTCAATAAACAGGCCATCTCTTCTCTTATGAAGAAAGAGGGATAATGAGATTAAATAAAACCCAGAGAAAATGAACTTTCTTATTAATTCAAGAAAAGAGTACATAAGCTTTTTTAATACAAAATAACAGAGCATTTCCTATTCTAACTGTCAGTACACCTTACCTGTTGTAATGTTAACAGTGCACCCTACTCTATTAACAGAAACGACCCATTACACTTCAATCACGTGAAGTCTGTTTTGACATGTCAATTATGACAGTCTGGCAAATGGTAATGTGCCAGATATTCAGTAGATAATAGGTTGTTATCCAATGGTCTCTCGTGTGTGTTATCATCCCCCCTCAAACTTAAGGGTGGAGGTACAACCTTTAGTTTGTTGCGTAGGTGAAGAGAATGTGTTCCTGTGAGGCTCTTAGTGAAGATGTCTGCGATTTGTTTAGTAGTTGGGACATAGAAGATGTCTAGAGATCTAGCTTGTACCATCTCTCTTACAAAATGAAAATCTAGTTGAACATGTTTCATTCTTGAATGCTGAACATGTTTCATTCTTGAATGCTGAACAGGATTGGAGGCAAAACTTATTGTACTTATGTTGTCACATCCTATTTTGGGAGTACCTGTTAAGCTGTAGTGCAGGTCTTGAGCAAGTAGCACAGCCAAACCAGTTCTGCAGCAGTATTGGCTAGAGTCTTATACTCTGCTTCTGTACTAGAACGTGCAACAGTAGATTGTTTCTTGCTTGACCAGGAGATAATGTTTGAACCTAGATAGATACAATACCCACCAGTTGATCTGCGATCATCTGTACAGCCTGCCCAATCTGCATCTGAAAAACCAAGCAAAGAAGTTGTACCTCTTGTGAACAGTAAACCATGAGTTAAGGTTCGCTTTAAGTAACGTAAGATACGTTTAGCTGCTTCAAGATGGGAAGTTCTTGGCTGATGCATGAACTGACATACCAGGTTCACTTCATAGGATATGTCTGGACGTGTCCAAGTGATGTATTGTAAGGCTTCAACTAACGATCTATATTCTGTAGGATTTGCTATAAGACTTCTTGTATCCTTGCTGATTGTTGTTGATATAGCCATAGGAGTAGTACAAGGCTTGCAACCTTCTATTTGGTATTTAATAAGCAAGTCTACAGCATATTTTTCCTGGCCCAGAAACAAATTTCCTTTAGCTCTTTTAACCTCCAAGCCCAGAAAGAAGTGCAAATCACCCAAGTCCTTGATAGGAAAAGAACTTTGTAACTGTTTAATGACCCACTGAAGATGATCTCTTGAGCTTCCTGTTAATAGTATGTCATCGACATAGACTAAGGAAAGAGTCAGTAATGAGCCTCTATGATGTACAAATAGGGATGAATCAGCCTTTGATTGAACAAAATTCAGTTTTGTTAGACTTGTACTTAGTTTGTCATACCAGGCCCTGGGCGCCTGTTTAAGCCCATAGATAGCTTTGTGTAGTAAACACACTGCATTGGGCCTGGTTGCATCAACATAGCCTGGTGGTTGTGCCATATAGACCTCTTCTTTTAAATCACCATGGAGAAATGCATTGGATACATCCAATTGATGTATTTTCCAATCAAATTGGACAGCCATAGATAATATCACTCTTATTGTCGTTGGTTTTGCCACTGGGCTAAATGTTTCTTCATAGTCCAAGCCCGGTTGTTGATGAAACCCCTTAGCCACTAATCTTGCCTTATGCCTATCAATTGTTCCATCTGGGTTATACTTGATTCTAAACACCCATTTGTATCCCACTAAGTTAGTCACACCAGCTAGGTCTACTAATGAACAGGTACCCTCCTCCACTAATGCCTTGTACTCATTTTATGTAGCTACTTTCCATTCTTTTGATTTATGGGACGTTGTTATACAAGTTGGTATTGAACTACATGCTGTGCTGAGAAAAGCCATACTAATCGGATACCTGGATGATAGATACATCTTGGGTTTACTTATGCCTGTCTTTGCTCGAGTCAACATCTTGTGTTTGTTGTTGACCTTGTCAGACACATTGTTCGGCAGGTTGTTAGGTACAGTTACAGAGCAGTGTCCTTATTTATAGCAGGTGATGCATCAGTAGCAGCATCAGATTTAGCATTAGGTAGAGCATCAGGCATAACATCAGGCATTGTGTCAGGCATAGTAGTAGGTGCAACAGTAGGCATGGTTCCAGTCATAGCTTCAGTCATTTTGCCATGTACAGCAGCAGGTGCAGTTTCTGAATTATGTGAGGAAAGCAACAACTTGTATGGAAAAGTGGTTTCATCGAATGAGACATGTCTTGAGATATAGACATCTCCAGTAGCTGGTTCTAGGCACCTGTAGCCTTTA
This sequence comes from Papaver californicum, assembly GCA_023531435.1. Classification (NCBI taxonomy): domain Eukaryota; kingdom Viridiplantae; phylum Streptophyta; class Magnoliopsida; order Ranunculales; family Papaveraceae; genus Papaver; species Papaver californicum. The sequence goes on along the minus strand of JAJJMC010001370.1, from coordinate 1,131,568 downwards.
TGTTGTAAACTATACCCAATAAACACACATTGTTTACTTCTTTGTTGTAATTTATTGTTGGTGTAGGGTCTTAACCAAGGATAGCATGCACAGCCGAATACTTTAAGAAATGTGTAATCAGGTGTTTTGCCAAACAATTTCTGATATGGAGATGAGTATTCTATTGATCTAGTAGGTAACCTATTTATGAGAAAATTGGATGTAGATAGAGCTTCAACCCAGTAAGATGTTGGTAAATCTGACTGTGACAACAATGTTCTTGTTATGTCTAGTAGATGTAGATGTTTAACTTCTGCTACTCCATTTTGTTCTGGAGTATGTGGACAGGATAACTGATGAGATATGCCTTTTGTGTCACAGAAAGTTTTTAGAAAATTATTAAGAAACTCTCCTCCATTGTCAGTTTTGATTGTCACAATAGTGGTATAAAATAACTTTTCTATTCTAGTCACAAAGGAAACAAAGGCATGCTTAAAATCATACTTAGAGATCAATGGCAAAATCCAGCAGTATTTTGTGCAATCATCAATCACATTTGCATAGTATAAGTATCCAGAAGAAGATGCCACATGACAGGGTCCCCATTGGTCAATTTGCAGCAATTGTAGAGGTTTATTAACTAGTGAATGAGACAATTGAAATGGAAGTTTGTGACTTCTACAAAGTTTAAAATCTTTACATGAAAATGGTTTTTGTAAAGAATTTTGCAGATGCAGCAGTGAACACAACTTTTGCATTGTTTGGAATGATGGATGTCCAAACCTCCTATGAAGGATGAGGTTGTCTGTTATTGTAGCTGACAAAGCTTTAGGCACATGATGTGAGTGAGCAAATGAGATTGGGTAGATTTCATGCCTATGTGGCCCTTGGAAAAGAAGTTCCCCAGATAGGTTGTCCTTCACAATGAAACCATTAGAGTTAAGTGTTAAAGAGCAATGGTTATCAGTAGTGAATTTGTGTATGGATAGAAGATTGTGTGAATCTTTAGGTACTACTAGGACATCAGTAAGACTAAAATTGTGATTATTAGCTATTTTATTTGAATGACCTTGATGAGTTATCTGCATACCTTCTCCATTGGCTGTCTGAATTGTTTCCGAGCCATCATAAGTAGTAGATTCTTGTAGGACTTGTCTGTTAGGTGCAATATGGTGAGTGGCACCACTGTCTGCTAGCCACTCTTCTTCATCAAATATATCAGCAGCAGCAAGCATAGCACTAAGGTTATTAGGAGGTGTTCTGCCTTGATAGGTGAAATTGAGCCTTTGAGTACATGTAGTGGCAATGTGTCCTTCATTGTTGCAAATTTGGCAGATTTGTTTTTCATTTTGGTGGTTACTCCTTCCAGTACTTTGTCTTTGAAATATAAAAGGATTTGGATGTCTGTGTCCTTGATATGAATTTCTGTTGTAGTTTCTTTGGTAACCTCTAGAGTTGCAGTTAGCATTTCTTCCATTTCCCCTGCCATAGTTTGCAAGAAAAACTTTGGATGTATGATCCTCTTTTTGCTGTTTTGCTCTCTCTTGAAAAACTGTCTCTTCCCTCTGCAAGTTATTTTGAAGCTCTATGCATGATACAGGTGGATTCATGTGGCGCATGGAAGTAGCAAATGGAATGTATTCATCATTGAGAGCTTTAAGAGTTATAACTACTAACTCTTTATCATAAATTATTTCTCCAGCTGCAGCCAACTGGTCAGACAAGTATTTGATTGCATTGATAAGTGTAGAAATGTTTTTAGTACCTTGGGTAATAGAGAGCAATTTTGTTCTTAATTGGATTGAGTGAGTTGAAGAAGCTCTACCAATCTCTTTTCTATAGCATTCCATAAAACTATAGATGTACTTGAATTAGAGAAATAAGGTATTACTGAATCATAGATAGTGGAATTGATCCACATTGTGATGGTGGAATCCTTATACACCCAATCAGTAAAAAATGGATTCTCAATTCCATTTTGCTGGTTTCTGAGATTTGTGTATTGAGGAGGACAATCAAAGGAGCCATCTAAGAATTTCTTCAACTTGAATTTTTGTATTATTGGATTTAACAGATTCTTCCATCTGAGATAGTTGTCATCTGTTAGTTTAAGATGCACAAATTGTGTTTGTTGATTCAATGGAACTTTTGACAGAAGATTAGAAGTAGGATTTTCCATAGTTGAATTTGCAGGGAAAGTTTCAATCATTTACTTAGCTGAAAAATTTGATTCAAGAATGTTTAACCAGGATCTTGATATTCTTGCAATTTGATTAAAAAGAATCAAGAAAAAAAGAGATAACAACATGAATGATAATCTAAAGATACTCAAATACTCAGAGTTTCAGTTGAGAAGTTTTGAGCTACAATGACTCCATTAATGGAGATCAAGAAAGTTGTTGAATAGAGCAACCTGCTCTGATACCATGAGGGATAATGAGATTAAATAAAACACAGAGAAAATGAACTTTCTTATTAATTCAAGAAAAGAGTACAAAAGCTTTTTTCATACAAAAGAACAGACCATTTCCTATTCTAACTATCAGTACACCTTACCTGTTGTAATGTTAAGAGTGCACCCTACTCTATTAACAGAAACGACCCATTACACTTCGATCACGTGAAGTCTGTTTTGACATGTCAATTATGACAGTATGGCAAATGATAATGTACCAGCTATTCATTAGATAATAGATTGTTGTCCAATGGGCTCTCGTTTGTGTTATCAAGGAACATACCTAACCAATAGCTAGAATATTTTACCTAGGTGTTTAAAATATGCCAATTCTAAAAAAAACAGATTTAGATATGAGAATAGGAGAGATATTTACATCCAACCTTCAAGGCAGACGTTGTCTTCGTGGCGTTTTCGGACAGCTTCCATGTTAGATATATCCTGATTTGATGGTGGTGTATCCATTTTTGCCTTTCGCTTCTCCTTTCTAACTCCCTCTTGTCTTGTCTCTCTCAATAGAACCAAGGAACTAATCAGCACTTGGAATGTTGGTGAGACTTAAGGTCCAATAAGGCATTCTTTTATAGGCATCTACATAGAAATTAAAATTAATAAATGTAAAAGGAAGTCATTTTAAAGGAAAGGATTAAATTAGTTAAGATGCTCATAAATTTCCCAGAACTTGTTTCATTCGAAGATTTATTTCCAGTAGACATTTTGCCTACCCTATTAGTATTTGGAGAGACCGCGTTTCCCTGACATGACACCCCAGAACAGCGCTGTCAAAAAAAAAACTATTTAAGCGCGCCAACAGATGCCTATATAAATGTATACAAAAATAGTGGGTGGAGCCATATATCAATCAATTTACATTTTTTTTAAAGAGAGGCATACATAGATCAGAAGCATCTTTATAATTTTTTAAAATATTTTTTTCCCAAATTTGATAATGGGAATACCAATTTACTTGGAGGTGTACCAAAATTCACATATAACAAAAAATATTTATTGTAAGGATTTAGGGCATCCACAATGGCATAAGTATAACCAAAGAGTAAAAAATAAAATTTTCTCTTTGGCCCGGTCCAAAAACAACAGTCCAGAGAGTAAAGAGACTAAAAATAATCGGACGGTGCTCCAGTATAACGTTTGTTGTTGGGCAGTTGTCTAGCGTAACGCTTGTTGAGACGGGCGGTTGTCTAGCGTAACGCTTGCGAGAGACGGACGTCTAGCTGAACGCTTGATGTGGGGCGGGAATAAAACATTACGCCTGATTCTAGACGGACTCCTAGACGCACGCTCCAGAGACGGGCGCTTTACTAAACAGACGCCTGATGGAGCGGTGGCCAGCATTACGCCTGATCGATTGTGTACATGTGCGAGGGAAGTGTGTGCGGTAAAACACGGACGGTGCCCTAGCATCCCGCCTAGAAATCCAAGCGGACTCCTACAAAGCCGCTTGATTAAACTTTATTTAGTTTAATTAGTTTGATTAAACTTTAATTAGTTTGATTATAGTTTGATTAAACTTTAATTATGTTCGATTAAACTGTATAGTTTGATTAAACTTTAATATGATGACACCGCACACACTTCAGATGGCATTGAGAGTTTTACACCAAATAAATTTAATCAAGCGGACTACTTAAGGCTAATATGGATGGCATTGAGAGTTTAATTAGGCTAATATGAGAGATGACAGCCTATAGTTTTGACACCAAATTCGGATGGCATTGAGAGATGACAGCCTATAGTTTGACACCAAATACGGATGGCATTGAAAGTTTAATTAGGCTAATATGATGAAAGCCTAATTAGGCTCGAGTGGAACATCAACATTCCTCAGACGGACGTCTGGAGCAACGCTTAAACGAACAACAACATTTTGGTATGAAAATCTTAAACGGACGTCTGGAGCAACTCTTAGAATGATCTATCTTAGGCGGACGTTTAGGATACCGTCTACAATCGGGCTGAGGTCTAGCATTCCGCTTCAATAGGACGGTGATTTGGTTACCGCCTGTTAGTGGGCGTTATCCTAGATGCCCGCTCCATCAGGCGTAATCTTAGGTGAACGCTTGATCAGATGGAGGTTTGGTTACCGCCCGTGTTTTCAAGCGTTACGCTAGAATAACGCCTGGCATCAAGCGGTCACTACACATCCGTTTACCATCAGGCGGTTAACTACACCACTGCTCGAGTATAATGGGTTTAGTCCAGAATTTTTCCCAAATTTACTCTTCAACAGTGTTAAAAACGGACCATCGACTATTAGTACTCGTCCCGCTGTTGCTGGATTTTCACGGAACAAAAAGGGAATATGGGTTTGGTCCGTGTTATAGTCCAGCCATTGTGGACGCTCTTAGTACACCTATGCTATCAACAACGAACATTTATGGGTTTTTTTCTGGACTGTTTTTTTTTATAGGTTTTTTTGTTTTTGTTAAGTTATATGTCTTATCCAATATAGTTAATCTCGACCGAGATACCATCGGTAATATCGGTTTCGGTGTTTATCCGAGATGTCAATATTCGACGATATTCATCAAAATATAGAGTTGTACCAGTGTCTCGATCCCAACCGATATTTACCGAAAACCGATATTAACTACCTTGGTCTTATCACATAAGGGATAGGAATAGGGATAATGACCGTCATCCTACTAGTCACCATGTGAGCACTAAAGATTATGTCGTAGATCTAATGGTCACAACCAATATTCTCCATATATAAATCAATGGACGATTATATTTCACAACCATGATCGGTGTTACCGTATGGTAAGACATCCACTGGTTGCTATTAACAATCAAATTGTTTCAACACATGACAAGTAAATAAAAGCATGATAAAGAACTAGAACAAACATAGATATACCAACAAGCTGGTTGATGTTTTACTTATTAAATTAAGGTCTTGCTCAATACATACAGATCATCATCCTCTTCGTACCTCCACCATCACACAGACGGCATAAACACAGTACACTGATACAATATTCATTTTACACGTTTAGTTAATAACAGTACTGCTGTTTCGGCTATACATCCAAGCAACATTCACATGACTATTAGCAACAACAAAGTGTGTCCAAGCAACATTCACAGGTCTCGAAGCAGCAAAAGCAGCAACATGCAGCAAAAAAACTGCAAAACAAAAATCACCACAGAAGTCACTTCAATTTTTCGAGCCATACATATAGCTAGTGTATAATATTTCACCTACGTGCTGTGAAATTGGATGCAAATTCTAAAATCTCTACAAGCTTGTCCTACTTTAACTACACCTATAATAGCTAATTTGGTCAGTCATATTGAATTCTTCTGGCTGGCAGCTGGCTCATCGCTTTGACAAACATACATGGTTACTGAATTTGATGTTTAGGACGGCATAGTTATTAAGATTAAACTTCGGTTTTGGAATATAAACAAGATCATTAAAACCAAAGAATAGATTAGATATGAGAAAAAAAGGAGAGATTTACCAAGCATAGATGCAGCCCTTGTCTTCATGGCGTCTTCGGACATGTTCCAGGTAAGACATATCCTGATTTGATGGTGCATCCATCTTTGCCTTTTCTCCTCTCCTTTTAACTCTCTCTTGTCTTGTCTCTCTCAAGAAACGTAGGAACTAACAAGTCACTTGGAAGTTAGAATATCGATGAGACTAAAGGTACAATGAGGTATTCTTTTATAGGCCTCTAAAATTAATAAAATGTAAATGAATATGAAATGAAGTCATTTGACAGAAGGGGAAAGGATTAAGTAAGTTCATAAATTTCATTTGGAGATTTATTTCTAGTAGACATTTGCCTACTTATTTAGAGAACATGTTGTCACGGGCTAAGATTTTAGATTAGACCGTGCGGCACTTGAACTCTTCAAGTAAGCCTAAAAGATCACAAAAGAGAGAAGAGACTTAGAGATTTTAAGTGGAAGAGAGTATTTGATTAAGAGAGAGAATGTTATAATTGCTTAAGAGATTGTTGGTGGATGATTTGAGCAAATGAGCTCCCCACCTTATATAGTGTACAAAGGAGGATTCTAGATTATGTTCTAGAATCATCATCTTCTAGAGTATTCTACCACTATCATGAATATACAATAGAATATTATATGTACAAGAACATTCTAGTAGGTTGTGGACTTCTCTAACCTTCTAGGTCCTTCCAATGGACCTAGACTCTTGTCATGGGCCAACCCAATATGTGGGAAAATGGGTGGGCCGTGACATTCTCCCTCACCTATTCTCGCGACGTCCTCGTCGCGGCTTGGTTGTGAAACCGGTCGATCGCATCCTTGAACTGCCAGAGAGACGTTTCGGGCTCCCATGTTCCTTCTTGTATGGATGCATCTTTCCATTTCACTAAGTATTCTTTGCAAGGCGGCACACCCTTCCTTCGAACAATACGTTCGGCTAATATCTCGTCTATAGCTTTGTCGAAGGAAGTTGCAATCATGGATGGTGCGCGGCTTGATACTCCCCGGCTCTCGTCTTCCTTGTCTTTGTTGAATGGCTTTAAGTTGCTAACGTGGAAGACGGGATGGATTTTCATCTTTGATGGGAGCTCCACTCGGTAAGAAGCTTTGCCCACTTTGGCTAGTACTTCGAACGGCCCTTCGTACTTGCGTAGTAAGCCTTTGTGTATAGGCCGGGTGTACTTGAATTGTTGGGGCAAAAGCTTGACAAATACCATATCGCCAACTTGGAACTCCACGTGTCGCCTCTTTCTATCGGCCCACTTCTTCATCTTCTTGGCCGCTTTTATCAATTGGGCGTGTGCTACGTCCCTTTGCTGCTGCCAATCCTTCGCGGTCTTGTATGCTCCGGGGCTAGCACCTGCATAAGAAGTGGCCAAGGTACTTGGCGTCAAGGGTTGTTGTCCGGTTGCAAGCTCAAATGGGCTCTTCCCTGTAGACTCTGAACGTTGTAAGTTGTAGGAGAATTGAGCTATATCGAGCAACCTAGACCAATCTAGATGATTAGCACTAACATAGTGCCTAATGTAAAGACCCAACAAAGCATTCACCCGCTCGGTTTTCCCATCAGATTGAGGGTGGAAGCTTGTTGACAAGTTCAGCTCGGTACCCATCAGCTTGAAGAGCTCCGTCCAGAATTTTCCCGTGAAGCGAACGTCTCGATCGCTCACAATGTTCTTTGGAACTCCCCAATACTTCACCATATTTTTGAAGAAGAGCTTGGCTGCCTCCTCTGCTGTGCATCCGGGTGTGGCTGCTGCGAATGTCGCATACTTGGTGAACCTGTCCACCACCACCATAATTATGCCAAACCCATCCGACTTGGGTAAGCATGTGATGAAGTCCATCGAGACGCTCTCCCACGGTCTCTCCGGAATAGGCACCGGCTCTAACAGTCCGCCAGGCTATTTTTGCACAATCTTGTCTTGCTGGCACACAAGACATGTCCGCACATAGGCCTCTATGTCGTCGCGGAGTTGTGGCCAGAAGAACTTCTCATGCACAAGGGATAGTATGCGATGATTGCCGGGGTGACCTTCCCACCGCGAATCGTGGCACTCCTTGATAATGTCTCTCCGCAAGTTGTCCCACCGCGGCACATAGACCCTTCTCCCCGTGGTGAATAGTAGGTCATCATCGATCCAAAACTTCCTCGTCTTGCCGGCTTTGGTGAACTCTACCAAACTCTTTGTTGTTGGATCTTTGCTCAACCCTTCTTTCACACGGTCCATTAACGTACTGCTAGCTTGTGTGAGATTGGCGAACTCTGTTTTTTGGCTAAGTGCATCCGCGACCACGTTTCCTTTGCCAGGCTTGTACTCGAGATCATAGTCGAATTCCGCAAGGAAGTCTTACCACCTAGCTTGCTTCGGGCTTAACTTCTTTTGCGTTTGGAAGTAGCTCGTCGCTACGTTGTCCGTCTTGACTATGAACTTTGATCCGAGAAGGTAGTGTCTCCATACTCGCAAGCAATCAACTACCGACGTCATCTCCTTCTCTTGAACGGTGTACCTTTTCTCGGTATCGTTCAGCTTGCGATTTTCGAATGCAATAGGGTGTCCATTTTGCATTAACACTCCTCCTATTGCAAAGTCCGAAGCATCGGTGTGCACCTCGAATGGGAGATTTGGGTTGGGTATTTAGCTCCTTGAATGCTTCTTGGCATCGGGTCGTCCATTCCCAAGCTCGCCCTTTCTTTAGCAAGTCTGTCAACGGGGCTGCCTTCCTCGAGTATCCTAGGATGAACCTTCGGTAGTAGTTGATGAGGCCTAGGAACGATCGCAACTCCGGCACTTTGGTAGGGGCTGTCCAATCTTGGATGGCGTGGACTTTGGCATCTTCCATCATGAGCTTTCCGCTACTGATCTTGTGACCTAGGAAGGAGACTTCTTCTTGGGCAAAGGAGCACTTCTCTTCACGTATAGGTCGTTTTCCTTCAGTGCTTGGAAAACAGTCCGCAAGTGACTCTCGTGCTCCTCCAAGGTCTTGCTATAGATCACTATGTCATCGAGATAGACCACCACAAACTTATCCAAGTATGGGTGAAATATCTTGTTCATTAAGGTACAAAAAGTAGCGGGAGCATTAGTTAGGCCGAAAGGCATAACAAGGAATTCGTAAGCTCCATACCTTGTGACACATGCCGTCTTTGGCTCATCGCCTTCCGCGATCCTCACCTGGTAGTACCCCGACCGCAAATCCAACTTTGAGAAGTACCTCGCTCCTCCTAGTTGATCGAACAAGTCTGCGATGAGCGGTATTGGATACTTGTTCTTTATAGTCACCTTGTTGAGAGCCCGATAGTCGATGCACAACCTCATTGCTCCATCCTTCTTCTTCTGGAACAGCACCGGCGCTCCGTATGGTGCCTTTGATGGCTGGATGTAACCCGCATCCAGCAAGTCTTTGAGTTGCTTCTTCAATTCAGCCAACTCTGGTGGAGACATACGGTAGGGTGCTTTTGCGGGAGGCTTAGCGCCTGGCTCAAGCTCGATCGCATGATCGATCTCCCTTCGTGGAGGCAACTTCTTGTGAAGCTCTTTTGGCATCACGTCCCCGAACTCTTTGAGAACTTTCGTTATGGCCTTTGGGACTTCTTCCTCTTGAGTTGTTGGCTTCTCCTCCTTCATCGTCGCTATGAAAGTCACTTCGCCTTTCTTGAACCCTTTGGAAAGTTGCAATGCCGACAGCACCGTGGTCTTCTTCTTCTCTTTAGTCACCGGTATAAGGTGAGCTGATTTGTCTCCGAGTATGCACAAGGAGTCGAAAGGTGGCATTGGATGGCCCGTTGTGCGCACATGAATTCCATGCCCAATACCATGTCGAAGTCGTCCATGGGGATCACCGAGAAGTCGAATGGTCCAGCCCACCGGTCGAGATGCATTTCTACGCCACGCGCCACGCCTTCTAGTGGCTTTGCATCCGAGTTCACTGCCTTTACGGTGCCTCCTCCTTTGGAAAACTTCATGCCTAGCCGCAATGCTTCCTTTTTCGACACAAAGTTGTGCGTAACACCTGTATCTACTAAGGCGCGGGAGGTTTTCCCATTCACTTGGACGTTTACGAACATCAGTGTCTTTTCCTTGCCTTTGGACTTCTCCGCCTTGGCTTGGACACTGTTTAGCTTCTGGAGCGAACTCACCACGGAGTCTCGTTCCTCTTCGGATCCACTATCTTCCATCAATGCCGTAAGCTTACCCTTCTTTGGGCAATCACGGACTTTGTGGTCTCCTTCACATAAGAAGCAAGAGAAAGATGGCTTACTTTTATCTTTACGCTCGGGAGCTTTATCCTTCCACGAAAGGTATTTCTTTGAGGTATGCTTGTCTCTATCTTCTCTTGCTTCCCCACCTTTGGCATGGTGGCCTCTTGAAGCTCTCCTATCTTCGGAGCCTGTACTCCTCGAGGGCTTTGCTCTTTCTTCGAAGCTTGGCCTTTCGACCAAGGTCTCGGCTACGGCAATTGCTTCGGTCAGGGTTTGAACGCGACGTCGATCCAACTCTTGCTTCACCCACGGCTTTGCTCCGCATAAGAAGTTGAAGAGCTTCTCTTATTCAGATAAATTGGGTATCTCCAGCAATAAGTTTGTATACGTTTCGGTATACTCTTTGGTTGTGCCCGTTTGACGAAGATACTTCAACTTCGCTCTAGCTTCGTAAGCCGCATTCTCCGGGTAGAAGTATTTCTTAAGATCGGCTTTAAAATCTGACCAAGTAGTGATAGTAGCCATACCTTGCTGAATTTCCTGGCTTCGAAGTCTCCACCATGCCAAAGCGTTCTCCGTGAGAAATACTGTGGCTCTTTTTATCTTCCTTGCATCATCCTCCATCTCCAGATGTTCAAAATACCTTTCGCAACTCCATATGAAAGTATCAATCTCCTTTGCGTCTCTTTTTCCGTTGTACGATGTTGGCTTGGGAGCATCCTCTCTTGAGAGTTTGCTTGGCCCCTCGTGCATGGCTTGATTTATGGCAGCCCTTTTGCACAATACCAATTTTCCTTTCACCGCTTCTAACTCTTGCTCAACTGACAGCAATTTGGCCTTCACCTCCTCCACGCTATCATCCATTGCGTCTTGGATCCGAGCTTCAACGTCCATTCTGATACCATCCACCGCTTTGCTTATGGCCTCCTCGAATTTATCTTTCCACCCTTCAAGAGTCTCCTTCGTTAGGAACTCTTCTTCGGCGCGTATAAGGAAGTCGCTCACTCGCTTTTCCATACGTAACATTCGTGCCTCAAGACTTGTTTGCGTATCCTTGGACTTGCCCCTTTTCTTGGCTTGGCCATCGACACCTTTCTCCATAGTGTTGTTGCTATTAACGTCAGTCATTCTTGAGTCTTAAGCTTTGCTCTGATACCAACTGTCACGGGATAAGATTTTAGACTAGACCGTGCGGCACTTGAACTCTTCAAGTAAGCCTAAAAGATCACAAAAGAGATAAGAGACTTAGAGATTTTAAGTGGAAGAGAGTATTTGATTAAGAGAGAGAATGTTAAGAGATTGTTGGTGGATGATTTGAGCAAATGAGCTCCCCACCTTATATAGTGTACAAAGGAGGATTCTAGAATATGTTCTAGAATCATCATCTTCTAGAGTATTCTACCACTATCATGAATATACAATAGAATATTATATGTACAAGAACATTCTAGTAGGTTGTGGACTTCTCTAACCTTCTAGGTCCTTCCAATGGACCTAGACTCTTGTCATGGGCCAACCCAATATGTGGGAAAATGGGTGGGCCGTGACAATGTTCTCCGAACATCCCTAGTAAGGGTCCCAATAGTAGGGAGAGTATAAAATCGCATACAAAACTTATTTCTTTTATATGAGATTTAATACGCTCTTCTAATAAATTGGTACCCTGCTAACAACCATCATGTTTTCTTCAATGGAATACCATAATACAGCGCAGTCTGAAGAATTATTTAAATGCACCAACAGATGCCCATATCGATATATATAAAATGATAGTGGCATATATACATCATATGATCAAAAACATTTTTGTATTTAATTATATGTATTTTTTTCTTCTAAAGGGTTTATTTTTAGAGACTTATTTTTTTGTTTTTTTAGAGTGTAGAGCTCTCTAATGTTGTATTCCCTCCATCCTATTTTAGATAAAGAGGAAAGGTTTGTTTCAAGTACCAAATTAGATGAAGGTTTTCATATTTTACCAAATATTTTCTTGTTTGATCCTGCATTGGAATCAGATTGATGCAGATCGGAAACGTGTAAAGATGATAATAATCGCAGCGGAATGAAATTATTAAAAAGTAATCAATAGAATGGGTAGAAATCGATAGAAATTAGTTGATCTTCAAAGAGATATCCTAAAATCCACGGGGTTATCTAGACTTTGTTAATTCACTACGAATAACGACTGTAGATATGAGATTAGCATTCAGACTTCGGGGTATATCCAACTATGAATAAAAATCAAAATCAATAAACTCAACAAGTTTAATGAAAATAAAATAATTTAATTAATCAACTGATACAGATCGGAAGCGTGTAAAGATGATAATAATTGCAACGGAATAGAATTATTGAAAAGCAACCGGTAGAATGGTGGAGGGAGATTTTTGGAAAATAAATCTATTATTTTATTATTATTATTTATATTTTTTGATATTATTTTTAGTAGAAAAATAATTAATTTTCGGATTTATTATTTAGGATAATTTTAGAAGAGTCTAGAAGTTTATTTTAAGAGTATTAATAAGTTAGAAAAGTTGCCTAAAGGTAGTTGGGAAACAAGTTTATAGGTTTTTGATAAGTTTGGGGTTTGTTTAGTAGGAGTTATCTATATAAGGAGCTCCAAAAATAAAAATTAGGTGATTGATTAATTAAAATTATTTTATTTTGATACCAACTGATGCAGATCGAAAGCGTGTAAAGATGATAATAATCGCAACGGAATAGAATTATTGAAAAGTAACCGGTAGAATGTGTAAAAATCGATAGAAATAAGCTGATCTTCAAAGAGATATCCTAAAATCTACGGGGTTATCTAAACTTCGTTAATTCACTACGAATAACGACTATAGATATGAGATTACTTTTCAGACTTCGGGATAAACCCAACTATGAATAAAAATCAAAATCAATAAACTCAACAAGTTTAATGAAAATAAAATAATTTTAGTCAATCAAAAACTCCCCTAATTTTCGTTTTTGGAGCTCCTTATATAGATAACTCCTACCAAACAAACCCTAAACTTATCAAAAACCTATAAACTTCCTAACTTATTAAAACTCTTAAAATAAACTTCTAGACTCTTTGGAAATTATCCTAAATAATAAATCCGAAAATTAGTTATTATTCTACTAAAAATAATATTAATAAAATATAAATAATAATAATAAAATAATATATTTATTTTTCATAAATCTCCCTCCATCACAGACACTAGAAACAACGAACAAAAAACTAGGAGATGTATTCCCTCCGTTTCTAGAAAATTGGCAAGGTTTCCTCTTTTAGGTATATCAAAAAAATAGGCTCGTTTCTTTAAATGGAAAGTCAGATATTGTAACTTTACTACTTTGCCCACAATAGGGAACATTTCTCTCTCCTATTTTTATCTTGAAAATATAAATGGACCACTTTTTTCTTAAAGATAAATTCTGAAAAAACATGAAAAAGAGTTAAAGTGATTGGTTTTCATATTGATTGTGTAAAATCAAACAAGCCTATTATTTAGAAACAGACGGAATAAATATTTTAAAAATTATTCCCTTTGTCTTTTTTTATTAGTCCAATATTCTATTTTTGTTTGTCTTAAAATAATTATCAACTTCTGTTTATGGTCATATTTTTTCATTAAACTATTATATATATACCGTTAGTTTTTTATAATTACAAAATCATTTTTAATATAACCCAAACTAATATCTTAAACCATATCTCCATTAATAAAAAAACAAATCTATTTAATATCTTTCTTATTTATCTTCATTCCTTTTTTTAATAAAAATATCTATAACTAAAGATATATAAAGATTTTTTTTATCTTCTTTTAAACATATATAAAAATAATAAAATTATCAAATATATATTTTTATTATATACTACGTAAGTTTATTTTTAGTTTTAGTAACAATATAGAATTTAATAGGGGTAGATTTGGATAGTACTCCGGTCTTTTTAGTATTTTGACTTTGTCAAAACGGACTAATAAAAATAGACGAAGAAAGTAATATTAAGGAAATATATTTAGAAAAAAAATTAGTTTTTTTTTTTAATTTATATAAAAACACTTTACCATTCATTTAAATAAGGACGAAGAAGTATTAGTCAGTTAGAGCAATAATAGAGCATTAATTAATGAATATAAAATTTTTAATAATTTTAAATATCTTCTCGGATTAATTAATATCTTTATTTTATTTGAGGTGTGAGTCGTGTGAATACATTTTATAATGAAACATCACCACAGTCCAAAGTGTTAGCCTCATCTCCACCGATGCTAACAGGGGTACTAAATTGTTTAGAGTGTACCGTATAATCCATTGCTTAGAGATGCTTTGTTTTATACTCCATGAATTTTGGTACAACTCCAAACAAATTGGTACACCATTAAGGATGTGTCGTCTTCAACGGTTGTTGTAATGAAAATAAAACGGGCACATAACTACACGAATTTATGTTATGTCAATTTTTAATTTATTTTTATTTTTAAATTAAGATAGGTCATAAATAAGATAAAAATCCCTAACAAATTTAAAAACACCCTTAAAACCACTTCTCACATGAAAAGCTTTTTTAATGGATTCTATAGAATTCAAATGGAACCCACTGCTTCCTAAAAATGATCCATCATTTTTCTTTTGGGGTATATAATTTTGAAGATGTTTTTTTTGGACAGTTAGTCTAAAATCACCGTAGATTAATTTATAAGTCTACGTTTGTGCGAGTTATATAATTTTTTTATATAGTAAAACTTACGAAAAACCTAAGCTTCGATTACATATTGGCCTTTAGGAACAAGTTCAGATAAAACCCTATCCTGATGAAAGTCATTGTTCTTATAATTTAAAACCGAATAAAAAACATCCAAATTATCCATTTTATGAATGAGTTGGAGATTGTTTAACACAAACAATAACTGGTTTGTCATCCTCTGTTCTTCTGATAGAGGTATGATAGTTGATATTAAATCTTCCTTGAACGGCATTGTTATAAAGTAAGTTGAAACGAACCAAAATATTCATTCTTTCTACCAAAATCTCCACATTTGTGCAGTTAAGCTTCTGCACCCATTGAAAGGCTAGATCAGCTCCTCGTGTTGCTCCCCATTCTCCACCATGTCTTGGATGTTCTCTAGCCCCATGGTAATTTTCTGCAAAATCATAAGCTATTAGGGCAGTATAAAAAGAACTAGATTCATAGTGCTGTAAGGTACATATTTTTATTCTGGTCCCAAAATCCCCACTCTGATACACATGGGAAGGAAGATTATGCTCCTCATTTGTGATCAGAGTAGTGGTGTAGTTATTCAGAACATGATTCTGCATATGATGTATCTTATTGTGGGCACAAATATGATGCTTCATATCCTAAACAATTTTGTTAGCTATAGGGATTATTTATTTTTTTT
>JAJJMC010001370.1:957250-1116035 GCA_023531435.1 Papaver californicum | reverse complement strand
CATCATCCCAGTAAATAAACTTAGCCCATGGTGAAGAAAACTTGCTCAAAAGTTGATTTCATTGCTCAAAATATTGATTACAAGGTTAAAGAATAGTGCAACAGCTGAACAGATACGTATATAAGTGTCACAGAACAGGGTTCAGCTGTTACAGAGAGCTTTAAGCAACAGAAACGTTCAAAACTTAACGCAACAGGAGCAGAGCTGTAACAGTGGAACAGCAACAGTTATAAGTGTGGCTGAGTCGTCTTCTTCAGCGATGGTGGGTGAAGAACAGTGCCGGCGATGCACCAGCAGGTCACCGGCGGCGCCGGAACTTCACCGGATTTTCTCTGAATCGCTCTCTAGGCTTTTGTCCTTGATTTTCTTGGCTTCACTTCGTATTTATAGACTTCACAAACCCTAGAGAGAGTTCTAAACCTAATAGAACTCTCTCGAATCACTCCAATTCTTCAATCCAAATCCAAACAGGAACCGAGTCCTGATTCCGGCCAAAATTGGGTTTCCCGAGCTGATTTTCCGGGATTTCTTGATGTCTTTCTATTGCTTTGAACTCTAATCGCAATGGGTCACCTTCAATTTACGAAAACAACTCCAAATCAGCAACCAAATCCTTTCCTGTTTGAAACAGGACTTTCCCGATGATGGTTTGACTCGGTCAACTGACTTTGACCGAGTTGACTGGGCCGAGTTGACTCGCTGAGTTGGCCCGATCCAGTTCATCCCGATCCAAGGGTGCCCCAATCCAAAGTGTGGGTGCCTTGATCCATTTTCCCGGGTGCTTTGAACACTTTTTGAGCCAATTTTTCCACAAATCTTTATTCTTCTAATGTACCTACAAAAGCATAAAAACACGTAATAGACACACAATCGAATACTAACTCACTAGAAATTAAGGTGCAATTTAGACACTAAAATGTGTCTATCAAGTACGCCACTAATTCTTTATCATGTTGCAACGACTAAATATTATTATAACAAGGTGATCTTGGATATAATATAGATTCCGATCAAGGAATAGACTGCAGGGATCGGTCCAGGATGTTCTTAACGTACTAGTGTGGTTACTTTAATTATAAAGAAAAAATTAATGTGAAAGTAAAGTAAAAACATATCACACAAGAATTTTTTAACGAAGATAATTACTTGGCAGAAAAATCCTAGGACTTGGTCCAGTTTTGAATACTCTCAGAATTAAGTCGCTACACAAATTAACCACCGCAACTTCTTATAGTTGATATCGAATAAAATACCCCAAGTTACTCAGTTTCCTCAGTATCCCTACGCCTACAACTAACATGGCCAACGCATGTGAATCACCTAACAGAATCCGCTTCCAAGTGTTGTTTTACCCTTGTAAAGACCTCTGTAATCCAATTCCTTAAGGGCATCTTACAAATAGCAAGTAACCAAAACCGTTATATGATAAATCGGAGTCAAGGATCTTCTGCTTAGATCTAAGATATCAAGATAACAAGATATGCCAGATCTGAAACTCCTTGATCAAGATCATCCAAGATGTTGATTAACGAAATAATCAATCTTGATTCTGCAAGTTAAGTTCACAAGCAAACAACTTCTATAAGGCCACTCAAGTTTGTTTGAATATTTGAGTATTACAAATATGAGCGATTATGGATCTGTAGGGTAGAACTGTTGATCAGTCAATGTTAACAGACTCTGTTCTGTGTGGTTAATCAATACTTGAATCAAGTTGTTTTGCAGCGGTTACTTTTGAAGATTATAATTGAAGACTTTTTTTTTTGGTTCTAATCTTTGTGTGACTTTATACGAACTTGATTCTTTGGGATTACACAAACAGTTTATCTTGATAAGCATCAGACTCGTAGAAGATCGAATAAACTATGTAGTTGCATTAAATTGCTTTGATAGAGTTTATTCATCAAGATTGGTTATTTCGATAATCATTACCTTGGTTTGATCTTTTGACCAAATGAGTTTAATGATTAAACAGAAGATTCTTTGACTCTATTTTATCATTGATCTAAAGATTGATTGTGGGTGATTAAGAAATGAGTTGGTTAATGAAGCAGGTTAGTCCTTTAATGTTTCGGGTTATGATCCAAATGATTCAGGTGTAGAAGTCTTCATAGTGGTGAAGCGACGCAAGATAGTGGACTCTGTCTTGGGATTCACGTGTGTTGCCAAGATTTTTTATAAGCGTAGGGATACTAAAGGAACTGAGTAAATTATGCTAATTTACTTGGTCTCAACTATACGAAGTTGCGGTAGTTAATTTGTATATCGGCTTAATTAGACCAAAGGATTAGTTATTAAACTTCAATAAAAGAAAATGCATATCTTAAAATCGAAAATTACCAAAAATAAAAATCTAAAATCATATATTTAGTTCTCCTCAACTGAAATAGAAAAATCCAGTGATAAAATGAGTTTCAATTAAGAAGAAGAAGAAGATGAGGATGAGGATGACAAACTTTCAATTTTTGTTGCTGATGAAGATTCGACAAAGATCTCTTTACTGGTGTTCTTCAACAAAGATATTTATCTTTCTTTAATCTCGACCTAACAGAAATCTAAATGGTATGTATTAACTAAAATTAAATGGTATGTATTAACAGAAATCCAAATGGTATGTACATTTAAATATGAGGTGGTGCTAGAACCGGTGGTGGGATCGGTGGAAGTAGAGGTGGTACTGAAGTGGAGGTAGCGACGATGAAGATGGTGGCGGTGGCTGTCGTTGGGAGAAGAAGAGAGATAGAATATAAAATAAAATAAACGGTTTATCTGTGGGACGAGAACAACATCATACTTAATTTATCATATTAGAAGGGTAAATTTGGTATTAATGATTAAATGAATTTTCTTCTAGAAGGTGAGGGGTATAATTATAGTTAGTAACGGTATTTGTGAATATTTGTGAAAAGTAGGGGTATTTATTCAATTTCCACAAACTAAATTATTATAGATTAGAATAAAACTAGGTTCCACCTGTTTACCATCCACACTTTTTCTATTTGCCACACACCTTAATTGCCATCCCTATTTATCCTATTTACCACCCCATATATTTTAGAAATATCATAAATACTACAGTTACTACTTCTTTACTTTTTATTTACACCCAACACTAAAACCACTCAAATATTAAACTAAAAAAACTAACCTTAAAACAAGAATCCTCAATTAGGGAATACTCTTACAAATCAGAAGATATTTACGGTTATATTGGTATGGATTTTAGCTATGGGGATATTTTTTTAATGATAAAATGTTCATACTACCCTTTAGTATAATAATAATAAAAGAAAAAATTAATTTGGTATCCCTTCTTTTTTTTCTTCGACTGTCGACTCTCCTTCCCAAAATCCTAGCTACCAATGTCGGTTTTGGCAAATCTATAAACAGGTTAACTATTTTGTTGGATATTCAAGTCTCAATGAAATGTTAAAACTTTTGTATGCAGAAGGAGGAAAAACAGTTAACCTGTTTATAGCACCAGAAGGAGAAAAATCTATACGAGGGATCCCGAGCTCGCATGCGAGATGATGAGTCCATCCTAGAAAGAAATCAGAGATGATTGCAACAGATGGTGAAGGGTGAGATTTTAATCGTTCAAGTATAAGATTATATAGTCCACTCATGGCATTCAACATAGTATAAAAGATATTAGGTGATAAATCTTTGACATTTTCTACACCTTGAGGTATACGATAGGACGATTTGGGAAGGGCAACACTAATGTTTTGATGGAAGGGTTTTTTGAGAGCCAATGGGTTCAAAATTGGAAGGTTCTTGGGTGTAATGATAAAGTAGAATTCAGAATTTTGAAATTGCTGAGAAAGTATGTATTTGATGAGGCTTGAGTTTTGAGCGCTGTGAATTCATTAGTTTGGGCGGCTATTTATTGAGTGGGTCGTGTGGTTTAGCGATGAAGCGTTTTAGATTGGTAGATTGTTATGTTAGTGTGAAATAAGAAAGATTGATTTTGAGAGACAGTCGGCGTTGTAAGTATGATGAAGACAATGGCGACTATAATAATTTTTTTTTGTATATCTTACACTTTTTAAAAAAATTAATTAAAATAAGTTAAAAATCTTAGATTTAATTTTTAACAAATTAATCTATTACTAATCAATCCTAAGAAACTAATTAATTAAGGGTAATTTGATCATTACCAAAATTATTTGTTCAAATTACTTCATAATGTTTTTTTTTATTAGTATCCCCCAATTTATGAGAGTATTTTCCAATTGAGTGTTATAAACCAAATCAATTTTTCTTTTTCTAGCTGCCGTCATTTTCTTCCCCATTTCTCCCACCGGTGATGTGATTGTAGACAGTGGTAAGAAAAGTATCGTTCACTCGAACTTGTGAAGACTTGATTTTAGACTTAATTCTAATTTAAAGTAGCAAATAAACAAAAGATAATAACAATATTACAAGATACTGAGACTCAGGATTCCACCACTTTCTATATTCATGCGATTCATACATTAATTCTAGATAAGTTATAGCGCATATGATAAAAGTTACGGCTCTGATTCTTTGCCGCAAGTAGATTTCTAAAACATTGATAGTAAATCCTAAGCATGGACCATCAGAACACTTAAGCTAAGCGTGATCCATCAAATTAAATGACAACCAATTAATAAAAATCATAAATCAAATTAAATTAATGCAAAAGTCGTAAAAGAATTAAATATATTTATCACACAATTGTGAGATATGGCTTTCCATTGTCCCAGTGATGGGGTTTAGCTCATCACGCTTAAAACACCCTCAAAAGATTGGTACATGACTCAAAAAGTGTTTGGAAGATGAAAAGAAAAGAAAATAATAAAAGCAATGACTCTGCAATGGTGTATTGGCATTAAGACTCGCTGTTACAAAGTAAGTGTTGTAAACTAAAGATAAATGTTAAGATTAAAATCTTTAGCAACAAAATCTTCAACCTTTTGGCCACATAACACAGTTATAGCCACGATTTCTTCATCTTCTTCCTTTCTTCTTCACGAGCAGAACTGAATTTTTCTGGATTCTTTTTCTAGCTTCTCTGACAGAGCCAGCCCCCCCGTAACTCTTCCACCATCCCTTTTATTTGTAATACAACAACACCCAACTCAAATCTGCTCAAATATCTTCACGAATCATTCTCTTTAATCAAGGTAACAATTCTCAGGGATTTTCTTTCTCTCGATCATCATGTCTTAATCCTGTTTTGATTTTCCTTCTCTGCATAGATTTAGCTATCCCCAATAATATAGAAACTGAATCACACGAATTAGATAAGATATCACGAGATTTTTCTTCTACCTAATTTTTAGACTGAGAATATTATTTTTCTTCCTGATTTAGAGAATCAAATTTTTACTTTGAGAATTGCTTGATCTTTACGTTTCCAAACATCTAGATATTCCGCTTATTAAGACAAGAGTATTAAAAGCTAACAAATCTCCTTCAAATCACGTAATAAAATCTCATAGATTCGAGTGAGAATAATTTCCCTCCAAACTCAATTCAAACCAAAGAGGGTGGGTGATTTTATCGAACTATCGGTGCCTTTATCAATTGTTGTTGGGGTGCCTTTATCAATTTTCCGGGTGCCTTTAGCACTTTTTAAGCTCATTTTTCCACACTTATTAATTCTTCAAAAATGCCTACAAACACAATAAAAATAATATTATTAATACAAAAAATGAGTAATAACAATATAAATATGAGATTAAATAAGACAGAAAATTGTGTCTAGCAAATACCCCCAAACTTATTATTTGCTAGTCCTCGAGCAAATCTATTCTAGAAAGCAAAAATCCTAACTCACTGTCACAGGCATCGCGATTGCACTTAGCGTGTGCAACAAGCCTTTAAACCCCTAGGTGTCCCTAGTGGACGAGTTTTGTCTCGTGAGGGTTTACAAGAGATGTATCCACAAAACCTTTTACTTCAAAGCCTAGCTACTTGTGAACGATTGAGGATAGACACTAAACATGCTATTTAATTGCCTACAAATTCTTTGGCTATGAGAGCAGTTACCCTGTTTTAAATCCAATTGATGTACACGAGTGCATTCAGCATACTAAAATTTATATATAAAAAAAAAAACACTACTTAGAAAGTCGTACAATGGACCACGATACTCAGAGTATATCAAAGTTCAATCACATGAATAGATTTAGAAGATGGATATGGAGATGATGAAGTTTGCACATGTTGACTAAGATGAATGGTGTTTCCCACATCTGTCTAAAGGTCGTCGCCAGGATGAATTCTGATGGATTGAGATACGCTCCCACTGGTCTAAATTCTTATACTAAGATCGACTCAGCTGGTATATACAAGGGCCCCAACGGTCGATTTATTGAATATATATACAATTATTTTTTACTTTTTCATTTTATTTTATTTTTATTTTATTTTATTCGACAATATGATTAGATCTTTTGAATCTAAGCGCATGCTCCTTGTCAGCAGATTACATGATAGTTCCCATGGATACTACGTTCCACGCTTGCTTAGGCGACGGAGACAGGGAGAACACACACATATTGCTATCCAAGTGTCAATTTTTTATTTTTTTTATTGGTCAAGTTTAATTAAAATAATGGGGCTTGATATCAATCATTCTAATTTATCCTAGCAGCAACAAGGCGACACTAGTGCCCCACCAAATCACTTAGAGAAACACAAAAGATTGCAAAAATAAAAACAGAACGTGATATGGTGATGAATCCGAGATATGGTGACAACTATCATGTTATTTCTAACACCTGAGCTTTGTCCTTCTATGAATAAACCATTTAGTTGGGTACCTCAACTCCTACATACAAGAATTTTGTTTCTATCTACTTAGAATGGTTAGTGTTATCTTGAATTGTTCACAAGTTTCTAAATTTTGGAGTTTTATTATTGCACTAAAAGTTTCTCCCTTACCCCCAAAACTTAAATCTAACATTGTCCTCAATGTTTCAAATTAAAGAGCAGTACCAAAAATATATGTAACAAGAGGAATAAAGAGATAAGTCAGAAAGATAGTACCTGAGTGAAACGTAACAATCCTTCTCCGGAGAATAAGACAGAAAATAAAAACAAGAAAATAGAAACAAAAACCTACGAAACTTACTAATTTACAACAACAACCTTGATGATCAATCAAGGTAAGAAGGGTCCTCCAGAGGGACCTCCTCAATATCACCTGTAGGAAAAGGCTTTAAAAATGGTTTCAATCTCTGAGTGTTAACCTTGAAAGTACTTCTACCATCTTGAGTCTCAATTTCAATGGTACCATGAGGAAAAACAGTACGGGCAACAAAAGGACCGATCCACCGAGAGCGTAACTTCCCAGAAAACAGATGCAAACGGTATCATACAGAAGAACTTTTTGACCTGGAGAAAATGACTTTCTTAAAATATTCTTATCACGCACAAGTTTTATTTTTAGCATTATCATATGGATCTCTACGAATTTCTTCTAACTCATTGAGCTTGAGTTTCCTGCGAACTCCTGCCTTATCAAGTAAAAAACTAAACTTCTTAACAGCCCAATAAGTACTATGCTCTAAATCAACAGGCAGGTGACATACCTTTCCAAATACAAGTCGATAAGGTTACATCCCAATGGGGGTCTTAAACGCAGTACGATAAGCCCATAAGGCATCAATAAGCCTCAAAGACCAGTCTTTCCTATTAGGATTAACTGTTTTCTCTAAAATACATTTTATCTCCATGTTGGAAACCTCTACTTGACCACTAGTTTGTGGATGATACGGGGTAGCTACTTTGTGGGTGATACCATATTTCTTCATCAAAATCTTAAATGGTCGATTATAAAAGTGTTATCCTCCATCACTAATTATAGATCGTGGTGTACCAAAACGTGAAAATATGTTATCATTCAAAAACTGGACCACAACCTTGTGGTCATTTGTTTTACACAAAACCGCCTCAACCCATTTAGACACGTAGTCTACAGCGACAAGGATGTATAAATAACCAAAAGAATTAGGAAAATGACCCATAAAATCAATGCCCCACACATCAAAGATCTCAATAACTAAAATAGGGTTCAAAGGCATCATAATTCTATGGGAAATGGTTCCTAACTTCTGGCAACGCTCACAAGCAACACAGTAACCGTGGGTATTTTTAAACAACGAAGGCCGGTATAATCCATACTGCAATATCTTAGCACAGTCTTCTTAGCACTAAAGTGACCTCCATGATCATGACAAAAGGAAATAATACTAGATTGGTCACTCTCAGGTATACATATTCTAATAATCTGGTATGGACAATACTTAAACAGATAAGGATCGTCCCAAAAGAAATGTTTTACCTCTAAAAACCTAGAACGTTCTTGTTTACCCCAATGTTGAGGCATTCGACCAGTAACAAAATAATTCACTACATTCGCAAACCAAGGTAATTGGGAAACAAAGAAAAGTTGTTCATCAGGAAAATATCTCTCACAAGAGGGGAATGATGGGTTTTGCAGTTGTGGTAATTAAAATTTCGTTCAAGACTTGTGAAGATTTTTTTTTAAACCTAATTTCTATGACTAAAAATAGCAAAACTCAAATAAAATTGATAACAAAATTGAGAGTAAACTGAGGCTAAGATTCCACTATTTTCCAAATTTTAAAGTGATTTAATTTAGTAATTATAATTATGCAATTCTTATATTTAATTTGATTCTAAAATATTTTAACAAGTAGATTTTTAAAACAACAATCGTATAACAAAAGCATGGAACATCTAAAACCTAGGCCAAGTATGTACCATCTAACGAAATCAAAATTGCTTAATAAAAATCATTAAATCAATTTTTAACCAAGGAAAATAACCATAAAGAATTGCATAAATTAAATAAATAAATATTACCACAAAATCTTTGGAAAAATAGCTTCCTCCGTCGCCTCAGAGATGGGGTTTAGCTCCTCGTATTAATCACTTGCTCAAAAATGTTTACAAATGATAAAATTGGAGTAAAACAAAGAAAACAGTGAGTTTGCAACGTTTATAGACGTTACAGACTAAATGTTATAGAGGGGATGAAGATAAATGTTGAAGATGCGACAATATCCATTGCAAACGGGTTGAAAAAACTGTTACAACTGAAGATAAACGTTGATGATGCGATAATATCCGTTGTAAACTGATGAAGAAACTGTGGCTGATTGGTTGAAGATTTTGTCGCCTATTCTGTGTTCTTCATGCAGCAGCAACAACAAGTTTTCTGGATTGAATTTTAGTGCTCTGTTTTCTTCTTGAGTTCTCCCCAAGACTCGTTGCCCTTTTCTGGCTCGACCTCATCCTATTTATACACCACATACTACCAAATCTTCAAAGAATCATCATTAACAGAAAATATACTCGGGTATTTTTTCTCTTTAATTTTCTATGTTGTCTTGAAGATTTTGTTTTCATAATTATCGTTTTCACGTATCTTTTGGTCATGTGTAACTCATGCAAGAATAATCTTTGTCTTAAATCCAAAAAATCAAGTAAAAATCTCTTCACAGATTCACATTTATTTGAAAAACACTTTTCCCGCCATTTCAATTTTCAAACGAGAAAGAATGGTGCCTCAACTGGTGGGTGCCTTTAGTAAATGGGGTTCCCTTATCCAAATGAGGGGTGCCTTTAACCCCTTTTCAACATATTTTCACGATTATTTATTTCTCAAAAATACCTACAAACATAATGAAAATACAATATATTACAAAATAAGGATTGACAAGAGTAAAGAAGTGAGATCAAATTAGACACAAATAGATGTCTATCAAATACCTCCAAACTTATTATTTTCTAGTCCTCGAGCAAATCTAATAAAAATAAATCCTACTCACTTTCGCAGGCATCGCGATTGTATTTAGCGTGTGTGCAATAAACCTTTAAACCCCTAGGTGTCCCTAGTGAACGATTTTTGTCTCGTGAGGGTTTACAAGAGGTATACCCATAAAAACTTTACTCCAAACCCTAGCTACCTATGAACGATTAAGGATAGATACTAAACAAACTATTTAGTTGGCATTAAATTCTTCGCCTATAAGAATCATTACCCTATATGAGTTCAATTGTTGCACACAAGTTTTCACTCAGCGTACAAAAATTCATACAAGAATTTGAAACTCTAGTTAAATAGTCATTCAACCACAATACTCAGAATCTATCAAAGTACAATCACATGAAAATATTTAGAAGATGGATATAGAAAAAATAAAGTTTGCGCGTGTTGACTAAGGTGAACGGTGTTTCCCATATCTGTATGAAGGTCAGTGCCAGGATGAATAGATTGCGATACGCTCCTACTACTCTTACTCCTTATACTAGTATTGACTTAGCTGGTATATACAAGGGTCCCAGCGGTCGATTTATTGAAAATATTTTAAATATACTGACAACATGATTGGATCAAATGAATCTAGGCGTGCATGCTCCTTATCAGCATGGTACATGATAGTTCTCATGGATCCAGCATTCCACGCTTGCTTAGGCGACGAAGACAGGGAGAACACACATATATTGCTATCAAAGTGTCACTACTCGATTTTTTTAATATAAAAGATAATACAATAATGGGGCTTGATCTCAAACACTCTACTTCATCCTGGCGTTGATAATAATTTGATACTGGTTCCCTACCAAATCACTTAGAGAAACACAAAAATTGCAAAAATAAAAATAGAAGGTGATATGGTCAAGATAGATTCTAAGAGATACGGTGACAACTATGATGTTATTTCTAACACCTGAGCTAGGCATCCTTTTATGAATAGGCTATTTTGCTGGGCACACCAATTCCTATAGAAAAAGAGCTAAGTTTCCATCTACCTAAAATGGTTAGTGTCACCCTGAATTGTTCACAAGTTTCTAAAGTTTGGAGTTTTATTATTTCAACTAAAAATTTCTCCCTTATTCCCAAACTTAAACCTAACGTTGTCCTTAATATTTCGAATTAAAGTGCAATAACAAAAATATAGGTAACTAGAGGAATAAAGAGATAAGTCAGAAAGATAGTACCTGGGTGAAGCATAACAATCCTTCTTTGGAGAATAAGACAGAAAAATATAAACAAAAACCTACAAAAACTTGCTAATGTATAACAACATCCTTGATGGTCAATCAAGGTAAGCAGGGTCCTCCAGAGTAGGGCTGTCAATATACATCCGAATTCCGAAATCCGTTTCCGACAATCCGGTATCCTATAGGATTTTATCCGATTTATCGGATTTCGGATTCCGGAATCGGAATGATTATCGGATTTTGCTACGTTAACCTAACGGATCCGGATTAGGCAACATCCGGTAGGTTAAAATCCGAAATCCGATAACCTAGGGGCTTTTTCAGAATTTCGGACCCTGAATTACATTTCACAGCAGCGGCAGCAGCTTCCTCTTTCGGGATTTCGTCTGAAACTCTCTCTGAAGTCTCTCTTCTGTCTTCTCTTCAGTCTTCACTCTTCAAGTCAGAGCTACATGCGATTGGAGGCTCTCCCCAGTCCCACTGATCTAATCTCTAGTCTTGATTCTTTTCCTTCATCTAAACTTCAACCAGGTAATTTTTATTTCTTTTTTGTTTTGTGATTTGGGAAGTTTTCAGTAATTTGATTAACTTGATTTTTAGGTTTCGATTGGGTGTGTTGATTAACTTGATTTTTAGGTTTCAGTATATGGGTGTTGATTTGTTTTCTGTTTTCAGTATATGGGTGTGAATCGTGTGATGATTTTTAGGTTTCAGTTATCTGTTAGCAACATTAGGGTATGAATTTTGTTACTGTGGCATCTCCTCATCTTGGTTCAAGGGGTAACTATCATGATTCATGTATGATGTATGCTTGTTTAGTTGTTTTTGCTTTATATTTATGAGAGATTTTGTTACTGTGGCATCTCCTCATCTTGGTTCAGTGATAGGAAAACTATTGACCTTCATGAGACATTTTCAAAATCTCAGATTGTAACTATTGACTAGGTTGTTGTACTTTACTTTCATAATTCAGGGTTCAGTTTGAATATGTAGTTCTTGAGGTGGACTTTTATGAAATCCCATTTTCAGTTTGAATATTTTGGAATTGCAGTTCAACTCCTTGATTTGATTTATGATTCACTTTACATATTATTACTGAAGTTGTATGTGAATTATGTAGTAAAAGAGTTATAAATGTTTACAAATTAAGATTCACTTTACAATGCTTCATTATTAGTGGTATTGTGGTAAGCTTAGTGACTGCATATTTGAACATCCACTGTATCAAAATCTCTATCCACTGTATGCAAGAGTGTATCAAAATCAACTGTATGCAAGAATGTTTACAAATTAAGATTCACTTAATCTGTATCCCTCATTTAATCACTTTCCTAATATCCACTATCCACTGTATCAAAATCTCTATCTACTTGAATGTTTGTGCATATGCAAGAGTGTTTTGTAAATTGTATGTAGTCTCTAAGCAGAATCTGGTAAATACTTTATGCATGTGTTCCATTGGTTTATTACTCTTCCATCGCTGACTCCTTCACAAAGAGGATTGAATTCCAAATGTTTGATTAAGCACAAAAGCCCTTTCTTTCTTAGTCAAGTAAATAAATATTTGTGGGATTCTTAAATACATCATTATCAAGGATTAGCATCTCATTTGCACTGACTGTTCCTGTCAGTTGATTATCATAAGAGTATAAATATCATTAAGTGCAAACAGTGCATGAGTAATACTTAAGTGCAAATAGTGCATGAGTAATACTAAGTTTTTAATTTCTTACTCCAGTGAGTCAGGTTGTTTTCAGGTTCATTGATATTATTCTCTACAGACTATGAAAATTGGTTTAGTGCAAGTTTAAGAGGTCATTTGAATCGTTAAAAAGGAAAGAAAAAGAGTTTATGTAGTTATACATGGATATCATGAAATATTCCTGTCTAGGAAATTCTTCACATGTTGGTAAGATGTTAGTCATGTGCTGATATCATTCTAAGTAACAAATTCTGCTCGACCATGTTTGTTAGGGCACCACAAAACTGTATAATCTTTTCTTCTAACTATTTTTTGGTCCTCTAATACTTTGTTCTTTTTTTTTTTCAGAATGTCTCAAAGAGAATCCAATCAAGTTGGAACCCCAAGCTGCAGTCAACCAAATTGTTCACAACAAGAACTAGGAGAACAAAGTGTTGGATGTTCAACAACTGCTTCAACACCTTCTAGTAAGAGACCAGCAGTTGAAGCAGAAGAAGATGATCCAATTATTGTTGCTGCAATGAAAAAATTGCGAACAACAAGGTCACTGGTATGGGATGAATTTACAAGGAAAGTTACTAAAAGGCTTGTAAAAGGGAAGTTGGATGAGTATGAGGCTGTCGTTGAAGGTAAATGTCATCATTGTGGAAAGGTAATTGAAGCATGTATTGAAAAAGGAACTAGCCGCTTGTCTGCTCATCTAAAAATCTGCCCCAAGAAAGAAGAAAACAAGCCAGGACAGATGAAGATTTCTACAGCAATGAAAAAAGCAGGTAACCAAGCAACTAAAATAGTTAATTGGAAGTATGATCCAAATGTTACTAGGTTATGCATTGTTAAAATGATTGCTAAGCATGATTACCCTCTTAACATGGTTGAGCATGTCTACTTTAGAGAGTTTTGTAAGTCTTTGAACCCTGCTGCTAAAGTACCATCTAGGAATACAGTTAGATCAGATCTAATGAGGTGTTATGTTGAAATGAAAGCTGAATTGCAACTACAATTGGATAATTTGACTTCCAAATGTAGTCTTACAACTGATATGTGGACTGCCAAACATACTAAAGATGGTTATTGCTGTGTGACATGCCATTTTATAGATGATAAGTGGAATTTGCAGAAGAAAACCTTAGCTTACATTGTAGTCCCATCACCACATACCGGAGATGTTCTCTCAGATTTTATCAAAACTTGCACTTTGGAATGGAACATAGATAGGAAATTGTTTGCTTTAACTGCTGATAATGCTAGTGCGAATGGCGTTATGATGAGAAATCTGATTAGTTGGCTAGATGGTAAGAATTGTATATTGCTTGAAGGAAAAATGTTTCACATGAGGTGTAGCAACCACATACTACATTTGATTGTATTGTATGGCATGAAAGTAGCTGCAGAGTTTATAGAGGGTATTAGAGGGTGTGTTAAATATGTTAAGTCTTCACAAGCTAGGAAAGAAAAGTTTGAAACAGCATTGACACAATGTAGATTGTCTGGAAAGTCAGTTAGTTTAGATGTGGACACAAGGTGGAACTCCACTTTTCTAATGCTTAAGAATGCAATTGCACTTCAAGAAGGTTTTGAAAGACTAAATGAGTTTGATCTTGATTTCAATCTTCTTCCATCTAGACAGCAGTGGGAACAAGGAAAAGTAATTTGTAATTGTTTAGAGGTTTTTAATGATATTTCAAATAAGTTTGCAGGGATTAAGTATCCAACTGCAAACTTGTATTATAATGGGGTGTATGAAGTTAACAAATGCATCAAAAGTTGGGAAGATAGTTCTTTTGTCTATATCAAAGAAATGGGGTTAAAAATGAGAGAAAAGTTTAATGCATATTGGAGTGACTGCAATTTGGTTATGAGCATTGGAGTGGTTTTAGATCCAAGGTACAAGGCAAAATGGGTAAAGTACACATATAAGAAATTGTATGGTTTTGATAACTATGGAGATGAGTTTGAGAAATTCAAAACAGACTTGAGCCAACTTTTCAATGCATATGAATCTGAAAGCAGCACTGCAGCTCCTGATTTCTTTGGCAACTCTGTCTCTACCATGGATGTAAGCAGCTCAGGTACAAGTACAACTAACCCAGATTATGCTGAGTTTATGATGGAAAATGATGAAGATGGTGTTCAGAAGTCTGAGTTGGAGAAGTACTTAGAAGAACCAATTCTTCCATCTCTGTCACCCCAAGATGAGTTTAACTTTGATATATTGAGTTGGTGGAAGCTAAATGCCCCTAAGTACCCAACTCTCTCAAAGATCGCAAGAGATGTTTTGGCTGTTCCAGTGACTAGTGTGGCATCAGAATCCATGTTTAGTGATGGTGGTAGGGTTCTTACAACACATAGAACTTCATTAGATCCAGAATTAGTCCAAGCATTGCTTTGTCTAAGTGATTGGTTGCCAGACTTCTTTGATCCAGGTTAAATTTTTTTTCCTTTGCTTTATCCTCAATTTTTCATAGTTTCAATTGTTGTTCTTCTGATTTCTGATTGATTTTGAATATTTGTGTACTAATACTTGCAGATATGGAAATTGAAGACTGAAGTTGATGCAACAACATGCAAGCAGCCAAGCAAGAGCGCTGCCATTTGCTTTTATTTCTTTTGCTTTGTTTGTGACTTTTTATGGGTTGTCTTTGTATTTTCTTTTCATGTGTGAGACTGACAGACTGAACTGAACTCTGTTTTAGAACATTTTGAATGTGTATGAAGTCAGAAGAAGTCATTTTAATTTATTTATTTATTTTTTTACCCAGAATTCGGATTTTATTGGAAAAATCCGGAATTCCGATATCCTTAACCTTAACCTTATCGGATTGGGTTTTCTAGAATCCGTCGGATTTTATCGGATTCCGGAATTCCGATATCCTTAACCTTAACCTTAACGGATTTGTTAAAATCCGACGGAATTTAATCCGTTGACAGCCCTACTCCAGAGGGACCTCTTCAACATCACCTGCAGGAAAAGGCTCTAAAAAGGGTTTGAATCTCTGACCGTTAACCTTTTGAAGAACCACTACCATCCAATGTCGTAATCTCAATATCACCATGAGGAAAAACAGTTCGAACTATAAAAGGACCCGTCCACCGAGAGTGTAACTTCCCGGGGAATAGATGCAAACGGGTATCATACAAAAGAACTTTTTGACCTAGAGAAAATGACTTTCTTAAAATATTTCTATCATGCACAAGTTTCATTTTGTTCTTATACTCCTTAGCACTATCGTATGCATCTCTACGAATCTCGTCCAACTCATTGAGTTGGAGATTCCTGTGAGCTCCTACCTTGTCAAGTGAAAAATTAAGTTGCTTTACAGCCCAATATGCTCTATGCTCAATCTCGACGGATAGGTGACATGCCTTTCCAAAAACTAGACGATAAGGTGAAATTCCAATGGGGGTCTTAAACGCAGTACGGTAATCCCATAAGGCATCGCTAAGCCTCAATGACCAGTCTTTCAATTAGGATTAACTGTTTTCTCTAAAATACCTTTTATCTCCCTGTTGGAAACCTCTACTTGACTGCTAGTCTGTGGGTGTATGGGTAATACCATATTTCTTCATTAAAAGCCTAAATGGTCGATTACAAAAGTGCGACCCTCCATCACTAATTATAGCCCGCGGTGTACCAAAACGTGCAAATATGTTATCATTCAAAAACTGGACCACAACCTTTGTGGTCATTTGTTCTACACGAAACCGCCTCAACCCACTTGACACCTAGTCTACATCGACAAGGATGTAAAAATAACCAAAATAATTAGGAAAAGGACCCATAAAATCAATGCCCCACACGTCAAAGACCTCAATAACTAGAATAGGGTTCAAAGGCATCATATTTCTACGGGAAATGGTTCCTAACTTCTGGCAACGCTCACAAGTAACACAGTAATGGTGGGTGTCTTTAAACAACGAAGGCAGGTAGAATCCACACTGCAATATCTTAGCAGCGGTTTTCTTAGTACTAAAATGACCCCCACAAGCATGATCATGACAAAAGGAAATAATACTGGACTGGTCATTCTCAGGTATACATCTCTTAATAATCTGGTCTGGACAATACTTAAACAAATAATGATCATCCCAAAAGAAATGCTTAAACAGATAAGGACTATGGGGGCGGTAGTGAGTAAAGTCTTAAGCTTCTCAAAAGCCTCTAAAAAAGCATCATCAAAGACAAACTTAATATCTTTTGCAAGCAAATTGCAAAGAGGTCTAGAAATCAAGCTAAAATCCTTAATAAATCGACGATAAAAACCTGCATGCCCTAATATCTCTTACGGTTTTGGGAACCTGGAAATTCTTAATAAGGTCAACTTTTGCTTTGTCTACCTCTATACCCTTAGAAGATACGATATGCCCTAAAGAAACTCCTAAT
Source organism: Papaver californicum (assembly GCA_023531435.1). NCBI lineage: Eukaryota > Viridiplantae > Streptophyta > Magnoliopsida > Ranunculales > Papaveraceae > Papaver > Papaver californicum. The sequence goes on along the minus strand of JAJJMC010001370.1, from coordinate 1,098,942 downwards.
CGAACCATGAAATGACATTTCTCCCAATTAAGCACTAAATTCTTTTCCTTACATCTAGTCAACACTAATGTCAAATGATGCAAGAACTCATCAAACGATGAACCAAACACTGAAAAATGATCCATAAAGACCTCTAAAAACCTTTCTACCATGTCAGAAAATATATTCATCATGCAACGCTGAAAAGTAGCGGGTACATTATACAACCCGAAAGGCATGCGTCGATACGCAAAGGTAGCAAAGGGACAGGTAAAAGTAGTTTTCTCTTGGTCTTCTGGGAAATAACAATCTGACTATTACCATAGTATCCATCTAGCAAGCAATAATGACTATGTCCAGATAATTGCTCTAGCATTTGGTCGATGAAAGGAAGGGGAAAATGGTCCTTCCTTGTGAACTTGTTCAATTTTATATAGTCAATACAAACACGCCACCCCGTGGTCACTTGGGTTGGGATTAACTCTTTGTTTTCATTATGGACTACAGTGATACCTGATTTCTTGGGAACAACCTTAACGGGGATGACCCACTTACTTTCTGAAATGGGGTAGATAATACCCGCATCTAACAACTTAAGCACCCCAGTTCGAACTACTTCTTTCATGTTAGGTTCAGTCGACGTTGCATCTCACTAGAAGGTTTGGTGTCGTCCTCTTAATGAATCTGCTGCATAAGTAGGACTTATACCCTTAATGTCTGCTAAGGTCCAGCCTAAAGTTTCCGTGTTGTCTTAAAATACGGACACTAGCATACTTTCCTGATCACTATCCAAGTCGGATGATACAATTACAGGCAAAGTCTCAGATGGGCCTAAAAACACATATTTCAGAGTATCTGGCAATGGTTTGAAGTCCAACTTAGGAGGCTCTTCTAAAGAAGGAATTAAGGTAAAATTAGAAACTGGTAGTGGTTCCAACTTAGATTTCTATCTATTAGTATCTAACACAGGGGTAGAGTCTAACAGAGCATTCACTTGATCACTGGTGCTAATATCGCCGAAATCTAAGCCAAGATGGGTTAAACAACTTTCTAATGTATATAAGATGTTTGGTAATGACTCCTGAACTAATGTTCCTATCATGTTCACCTCTTCAATGCACGTGTCATCTAGCTCAGGGGGTTGCTACTAATATGGAAAATATTCAGCTCAATAGTCATATTACCAAAAGATAAATTCATAATACCATTTCGACAGTTACTGATCGCATTAGATGTAGCTAAAAACGGGTGACCTAATATCACAGGTATCTGGTTTATGGTTCAAGAATAGGTTGGGTATCTAGGATAACAAAATTGACAGGATAAATAAACCTATCGACCTCAATAAGAACATCTTCGACAATACCACGAGGAATTTTTACAGACCTGTCAGCTAACTGAAGTGTTATCTGGGTAGGTTTTATGTCACCAAGTCCTAGCTGGTGGGTACACATGATACGGAAGTAAGTTCACACTAGCTCCTAAGTCAAGTAACGTTTTCTCTACACGGTAGTAACCTATTGTGCAAGAAATGGTAGGGGAACCTAGGTATTTGTACTAAGGAGTTGTGTTGTTCTGGATAATTGAACTCACATGACTAGCTAAAGGCTTTTTTATGTACACTAAGATTTCGCTTTCGCGTACAAAGATCCTTAAGGAACTTGGCATAAGTAGGAATCTTCCTAATTGCATCTAATAAAGGAATATTGATGTTAACTTGCTTAAAAATCTCCAATATATCATTAAAGTTGGATTCCTTCCTAGTTGGTACTAGAAGTTGTGGAATGGTGATTTGGGCATAAAATCGGGCTCAGCGGGAACCACATTGGACTCTTTAGAGACTTTTTCAGTCTTTTAAGCTTCAGGCTCAAAAGGGTGAACTACAACATGTTAACTATCGGGCAAGGTCACCTTATTGTCTACCATTCTACCGTTCCTAAGGGTTTTAATTGAATTTACATAATTTGATGATTTCTCACCAGAAGATAACTCATGAACTCCTCTAGGATTAGGTTGTGGTTAACTAGGGAACTTGCCTTTTACTCTTTCTCTCAAAGACTCAACAATTTGACCAACCTGGTTTTCTAAATTGGAAATAGCCTGACTGTTAGGCTGAATAATCTTTTGATTTTCTCGTAAACTTTGATTGACAAACTGCTGAAAATCTTTAGTGTTCTGAGTTAATGAGGCCACAGACTCTGCTAAACTCATGACCGTCTTTTCTAACGGATTCTGAAATTGTGCTGGACCAGAAGGATTCTTAGTATAAACAAAACCTGGGGGGGCCTGAGGGTTACTAGACTGACCTTGATTTTGGCCCTTAGACCAAGAAAGGTTTGGATGGTTTCTCCAACCCGGGTTATATGTTTCTGAATATGGGTCAAACTTCTGACGGTTATCATATCTAGTGTTATTGTAAAGAGCATTAGCTTGCTCTTCAACAGTCTATCCTTCCCAAAATGACTTGGGCTCTATTCCACAACTAGATTGACTTAATTCTAAGGCTTCTAGCCTTTTTGCTATAACTGCAATTTTTGGCATCTGATTCAAGAATTCCATCTACCCTATTGACATTACCTCAGCTCAGTAATTTTTTTTTCTTGGGTTCCTTACTACATTCTCATTGATGGGTCTTTTCGGTAATTTCATTCAAAAATGTCATTGCCTCATCAACAGTTTTACTATCAAAACTCCATGTACACAATGACTCAACCATGGTCGTTGTTGGATAATCTAGCCTTTCATAAAGGATTTGGACTAGTCTAACCTTTTCTAAACCGTGTTGGGGACATTGTGTTAATAAATTGTTGAACATTTCCAAATACATATACAAAGATTCTCCCTCTTGCTGCATAAATATGGAAATCTCCTGCCTAGTAGATGATATTTTGTGCCTAGGGAAAAATTTAGATAAAAAGGCAGTGGTAAGTTGGTCATATGTCTCGGTGGATTCAGATGGCATACTATATAACCAAGATTTGGCCTTGTCTCTCAGGGAAAAGGGAAATAAACTAAGTTTTAAAGCTTCATCAGACATGTTGTGAATTCTTAGGGTACTACATATTTCTTCAAAATCCCTAATGCGAAAGTAAGGGTTTTCATTTTCTTTTCCTAAGAAGATTGGGAGCATCTGTATGGTCCCAGGTTTTAACTCATAGTTTGCTTGAGTTTCAGCTAACTTGATACATGATGAACGAGAAGTCCTAGTGGGATTCAACAAATCATTTAAAGTTGTATTTCTGACATAACTGGAAAATTAGGAATAACTTCCTCACTAAGAGACAAATTCTCAAAACTAAAGTTTCCGAAAATCGGGCACTCAAAAGAAGGGTTTCCTAAATTTCCAATTTCAAAGGCAGAATTTATATTCCCGTCACTGATCAAACGATCAATAAAATCTCTTCTCCATGCACGCTCACTCAAGACTTTAGGTGGCCTGGGCATGCAATTAAATAACTCCTAATTGGAAGGGAATTCTAAACAAACACAAACAAGGCCGACTCAACCAAATCAAACATATTGAATCTAGCAAACAAAAAGTATGATGGCTTCACTTAGATTGTTTCTAGACCAGCTTGTATTCTTACAAAAGGCAACTAGTTACAGTTTTAGCGAATCTCTCATAACGATCCAAATTAGATTAAGTCGAATAGAAACAGGATAAGCTCTAAGGAGATTTGATAACCCTTCCTCTTTGGCAACTTTTCCTTGTGTTACAAGGCGGCTCTAATAAACTTAAAATAATCTTCGTGAACTTTAAGTTAGGCTAACAAAGTAACCAATACAGTCCTTTTGAATGATTTTCCAATAAGATCGATACCTTATCGGTCTTCTTTCTAGTCAAATTTTAAGGATTAGGTTCGCGTTAGTTAACGTGTTCCTAAAGCGGGCAAGAAGGAAACGGTGATGAAATCCGAGTACTTATCTTATATGGCCAATCCTTGCCCTTTACTAGAAAATAAATCCGTATTCAATTCCTCAACATATATGCATACGAAGGAATACAGTAAACCCACTTGCAGGGGATTCGTGGGTTGATTGTGTCTTACCTCCCGTACCAGACGGGGGATGAATCGGTTGTAGTCGACTCGGGCCACCGACTCCTGTGTCAGTGTACGAACCCGAGGGGCCGAGACAATATCGTAATTGTCGTCTTTCCCTGTTGCAGTTTATATTTAAACACCCTTTTGTAGGGTTTAAAATAATAATAAAACTTAAAAGTCCAAAGTCCAAAGTCCAAAGTCCAGAAATAAGAAAAATACAGAAAAATACCTAAAATAACTAAAAAAAAGTAATACGAATTTCCTAATACAGTTTTCTAAAAAGAAAAATAAAAACCCAAAAAAAAAATAACTATAAAAAATAAAAAAAACTTGTCTTCTTTTTTCGTTCTTTTCGCTTTGTCTTTGACTCCAAGTCTTTAATCAATCAATATAATCTTTAGCTCCAATTTCTTTTTGATCCAAAACCTGTAATACAAAGAAAATACCAAAAAACGTAAAATAAAACAAATAAAAATAAAACTAAAAATAAATAAAATAAAATAAAATAAAAATATAACTAAACTATTTAACCTAAAAAAATCTAAAAACAAGTCCGCGTCGGCGGCGCCGAAAATTGATGGGTTTTGTAGTTGTGGTAAATAAAATTTCGTTCAAGACTTGTAAAGATTTGTTTTTAAACCTAATTTCTAAGAGTAAATATATCAAGATTCAAATAAAATTGATAACAAAATTGAGAGTAAACTGAGGCTAAGATTCCACTACTTTCCAAATTTTAAAGTGATTTAATTTAGTAATTATAATCATGCAATTCTTACATTTAATTTGATTCTAAAATATTCAACAAGTAGATTTTTAAAATAACAATTGTATAACAAAAGCATGGAACATCTAAAACCTAGGCCAAGTATGTACCATCTAACGAAATCACAATTGCTTAATAAAACCATTAAATCAATTTTTAACCAAGGAAAATAATCATAAAAGAATTGCATAAATTAAATAAATAAATATTACCACATAATCTTTGGAAAAATAGCTTCCTCCGTCGCCTCAGAGATGGGGTTTAGCTCCTCATATTAATCACTTGCTCAAAAATGTTTACAAATGATAAAAATGGAGTAAAACAAAGAAAACAGTGAGTTTGCAACATTTATAGACATTACATACTAAATGTTACAGAGGGGATGAAGATAAATGTTGCAGATACGACAATATCCGTTGCAAACGGGTTAAATAAACTGTTATAACTGAAGATAAACGTTGTTGATGCGACAATATCCGTTGCTAACTGATGAAGAAACTGTGGCTGATTGGTTGAAGATTCTGTCGCCTATTTTGTGTTCTTCATGCAGCAGCAACAACAAGTTTTCTGGATTGAATTTTAGTGCTCTGTTTGCCTCCTGAGTTCTCCCCAAGACTCGCTGCCCTTTTCTGGCTCGACCCCATCCTATTTATACACCACATACTACCAAATCTTCAAAGAATCGTCATTAACAGATAATATACTCGGGTATTTTTTTCTCTTTAATTTTCGATGCTGTCTTGAAGGTTTTGTTTCCATCATTATTGATTTCACGTGTCTTTTGGTCATATGTAAATCACGCAAGAATAATCTCTGTCTTAAATCCAAAAAATCACGTAAAAAGCTCTTCACAGATTGACGTTTATTTGAAAAACTCTTTTCCCGCCATTTCAATTTTCAAACGAGAAAGAATGGTGCCTCAACTGGTGGGTGCCTTTAGTAAATGGGGTGCCCTTATCCAAATAAGGGGTTCCTTTAACACTTTTTCAGCCAATTTTTCACGGTTATTTATTTCTTAAAAATACCTACAAACACAACGAAAAAACAATATTAGTACAAAATAAGGACTAACAAGAATAGAGAAGTGAGATCAAATTAGACACAAATATGTGTCTATCATGGAATCATCATGGGAAGCCACAACAAGCCTATACAAGTGGTATGCTACTACATTTTCTACACCCTTTTTGTCTATAATTTATAGATAAAATTCTTGTAACAAATGGATCCATCTAATCAATCTAGGTTTAGTATCCTTCTTAGACAAAACATACTTCAAAACAACATGATCAGTAAAGACTATAACCTTAGAACCTAAGAGATAGGATCTAAGCTTGTCTAAGGAAAAAATAATGGCTAACAGTTCCTTCTATGTGGTGGTGTAGTTCAGTTGGGCATCATTTAAGCTTCTCGAAAGCCTTTAAACAAGTATCATCAAAGACAAAACTTAACATCTTTTGCAAACAAATTGCAAAGAGGTCTAGAAATCAAGCTAAAATCCTTAATGAATCAACGATAAAAACCTGCATGCCCTAAGAATGACCTAATATCTCTTACGGTTTTTGGGACCTGTAAAGTCTTAATAAGGTCAACTTTTGCTTTGTCTACCTCTTTACCCTTAGAAGATACGATATACCCTAAAACAATTCCTGATCGAACCATGAAATGACATTTCTCATAATTAAGCACTAAATTCTTTTCCTTATACCTAGCCAACACTAATATCAAATGATGCAAGCACTCATCAAAAGATAAACCAAACACTGAACAATCATCCATAAAGACCTCTAAAAACCGTTCTACCATATCAGAAAATATGCTCATCATACAAACATTGAAAGGTCGCAGGGGCATTACATAACCCGAAAGGCATGCATCTATATGCAAAGGTACCAAAGGGACAGATAAACATGGTTTTCTCTTGGTATTTTGGGGCAATAACAATATGATTATAACCATAGTAGCCATCTAAATAACAATAATGATTATGTCCAGATAATCGCTCTAGCATTTGGTCGATAAAAGGAAGGGGAAAGTGGTCCTTCCTTGTGACCTTGTTCAATACATATACGCCACCCCGTGGTCACTCGGGTTGGGATAAACTCATTGTTATCATTCTAGACTACAGTGATACCTAATTTTTTGGAAACAACCTGAACGGGGTGACCCACTTACTTTCTGAAATGGGGTAGATAATACTTGCATCTAACAACTTAAGCACCTCAGTTCGAACTACTTCTTTCATATTAGGGTTCAGTCGATGTTGCATCTCCCTAGAAGGTTTGGTGTCATCCTCTAAATGGATCTGATGCATACAAACAGTATGAATTATACCCTTAACGTCTGCTAAGATCCACCCTAAAGCTTCCTTATTGTCTTGAAGTACGATCATTAGCCTACTTTCCTGATCACTATCCAAGTTGGATGCCACAATTACAGGCAAATCCTCAGATGAGCCTAAAAACACATATTTCAAAGTATCTGGTAATGGTTTGAGGTCCAACTTATGAGGCTCTTCTAAAGAAATTAAGGTAGAATTAGAAAGTGGTGGTGGTTCCAACTTATCTTTCCATATATTAGTATCCAACACGAAGGTAGAATCTAACAGAGTATTCACTTGATCAATGGTGTTATCATCATCAAAATTTAATCAAAAATGGGATATACAACTCTCTAGATTGATCTTCGGATAAAATGTTTGGTAATGACTCCTAAACTGATGTTCCTATCATATTCACCTCTTCAATGCACGAGTCATCTAGCTGAGGTGGTTGCTTACTAATATTTAAAATATCCAGCTCAATAGTCATATTCCCAAAAGATAAATTCATAATACCATTTCAACAATTAATGATCGCATTATATGTAGCTAAAAACGGGCGACCTAATATCACAGGTATCTGGTTTCTGGGTCAGGAACATGTTGGGTATCTAGGATAACAAATTCAACAGGATAAATAAACCTATCGACCTCGATAAGAACATCCTCGACAATACCACGAGGAATTTTCACAGACTTATCAGCTAACTGAAGTGTTATCTGGGTAGGTTTTTTAAGTCACCAAGTCCTGGTTGGAGGTACATATGGTGCGGAAGTAAGTTCACACTGGCTCCTAAGTCAAGTAACGCTTTCTCAACATGGTAGTTACCTATTATGCAAAAAAATGGTAGGGAAACCTGGGTCTTTGTAGTTAGGAGTTTTGTTGTTCTGGATAATGAAACTTACATGACTAGCTAAAAAGGTTTTCTTCTGTACACTAAGCTTTCGCTTTTATATGCAAAGATTCTTAAGGAACTTGGCATAAGTAGGAATCTGTCTAATTGCATTTAATAAAGGAAGATTGATGTTGACCTGCTTAAAAATATTTAATAATTATTAAAGTTGGATTAGTTGGTACTAGCAGTTGTGGAATGGGGCTCTGGGAACAAAATCGGTCTTAGCGGGAACCACATTGGACTTTTTAAAGACTTTATCAGTCTCTTCAGTTACTGGCTTAGAAGGGTGAACTACAATATGTTCACTATCGGGCATGGTTACCTTATTGTCTACCACTCGACCACCCCTAAGGGTTGTAACAGAATTTACATGATTGAACGATTTCTCTCCAGAAGATACTTCATGAACTCCTCTAGGATTGGGTTGTGTCGACTAGGAAACTTACCCTTTTCTCTCAAAGACTCATTCAACTGACTAAACTAGATTTGTAAATCGGAAATAGCCTAAGAGTTATCCTGAGCCATCTTTTTATTGTCTTCTAAAATTTGTTCAACCGATTGCTGAAACTTTGCAGTGTCATGAGATAAAAAGGTGAGAGACTCTTCTAAACTCATGATCTTCTTATCTTAAAGGTTCTGAAATTTGGCTGGACCTGAAGGATTCTTAGTGTAGCTAAAACCTGGGGGAGCCTGAGTATTACTAGACTGGCTTTGATTCTGGCCCTTAGACCAGGAAAAATTAGGATGGTTTCTCCAACCAGGGTTATAGGTTTCAGATTATGGATCATATTTCTGGTGGTTTTCAAACCTAGAGTTGTTATAAAGAACATGGGCTTGCTCTTCGTATCTAGTATGGTTTTACCCTTGATTCATCTCTAAGGTCTCTAAATGCCTAAGGATATCTAACCCATTATCAACTCTATCGACCCTATGAATAAGATTCCTAGATATTTCTGGTTCTCTCATTGAAGCCCATTGCCTAGTCTTCTCGGCTAACTCGATGAACGAGTCAAAAAAAAATTATCAGGATCTTGTTGGGTAAACACTCCACCACTCAGTGTTTCACTATCTAAGCCCTTATACAAGATTTGGGTCATGTGGGCTTTCTCAAAACCGTGATGCGGACACTGGTATAACAATTCACTAAACCTTTCTACATAATCGTGAAGATTTGGATTTAAACATAATTTCTAAGACTAAAAATAGCAAAACTCTAATAAAGTTGATATCAAGGTTGAGAGAACACTGAGGCTAAGATTCCACTATTTTCCAATTTTTAAAGTGATTTAATTCAATAATGATAATTATGCAATTCATACATTCAATTTGATTCTAAAATATTGCAACAAGTAGATTTTCGAAATAACAATTGTAGATCGAAAGCATGGAACATCAAAAACCCTAGGCTAAGCATGTACCATCAAAAGGAATCACAATTTCTTAATCAAAATCATTAAATCAATCTTTAACCAAAGCAAATTAATCATAAATTTTTTTGCAAAAAATAGATTAAAAAGAATATACCATTTTTTATTGGAAAAATAGCTTCCCATGTTGCCTCAGCAACGAGGTTTAGGTCCTCATGGTGGAAACACACTCAAAGTATCTATTCATAGGTCAAATAGTGTTTACAAAGAAAAAATAGAGAAAAAATAATAAAAAACAACGAATTAGCAATGGTGTATAGGCGTTGCAGACTCATTGTTACAGAGTATGTGTTGAAAATTCAAATTATACGTTGCATATAGCACAGTTACAAAACTTTCAGAGAAGAACCACAGTTTGAGGCTGCCTTATGCTCATCACCTTCTTCTTCGCAGCAACTCGATTTTTTTTCTCTGCAACTCAATTTTTTCACTATGTACTTGCTCTAAAATCTCCCCAGACTCTCTATAACCCCCACCGTGTCTTCAAACTTCACTATATATACCACATAAACTCAAATCTCGCTGTAATTAATCAAAAGTATTCTTATTAACTCAAGAATAATCTTCTTCCAGAACACGAGAATTATTTCCTATTTCATCTCCTTCACGCGTTCTGCCAGCAACTGCCACACTCCAACACATTCGAAACATGTTTCAAAAGGAGTGAAACTCTTTGTTAGCACATGATATTTCCAAAAATATCTCAAGAATATCCGAAAATATATCCCGTGTCCTGTTTTCTCCTAACCCGAGTAATACTCTTTTTTTCTCTCGAAACCAAAGGAATTACCATCCTTGTCTTGTCTTAATAGGACAGTACATGTCCAAATCCGACCAATAATCCAAGAAAAAATCTTTCAAATCAAATCCAGGAACTTGACTTTTCAAAAATAATTTTCCCACAAAACAAATTCTTTAAAAAGGAAGAAGAAGGCGTGCCCTTATCCATCTGCGGGGGTGCTCTTAGCAATTTCTCCGGGTTCCTTTAGTAATTTTTCAAGCTGATTTTTTCAAAAATATTTATTTCTCAAAAACACCTTTACATACATAAAAACACAATATTAATACAAAATGGGGTTTCCACATTATAAAAATTGGGAACAAATCAGAAACAAAAATGGGTCCATCACTTGTATTTTTCTACAGTTCCATCTACTTTACGTTTCCTCTTAAAGACCCATTTACAACCAATGGTCTTACTCCCTGGAGGTAAACTAGTAAGCTCTCATGTCTGGTGTTGTTGGATGGAATCTATTTCGCTGATTAAAGCTTCTTTCCAGAATGGGGCTTCAGGAGATGTCATGCCTTTCCTATAAGTTTATGGGTCATACTCAGCTAGGCATGTTATGAAGTCAGGTCCAAAGGAGGTTTTCGTTCTATCCTTTTTACTTCTCCTAATCTCGACCTCTATTTCGTCTTCCTCTAAAGGTAAAGTATGACTGATTGAAGGAACATCTTGGGGATCAACACATATCTTAAGAGAATCACCTTTCAAAGGAAAAACATTTTCAAAGAACACAACATCCCTAGATTCCATAATAGTATTCACACCAATTTCATACATTTCAGAACTTACAACCATAAATCTATATGCAGTAGTATGCTCAGGATACCATATAAAGACGCAGTCAACAGTTTTGGGTCCTATCTTGGTTCTCTTAGGCGGAGGAATGGCAACATTAGCAAAACACCCCCACACTTTGAAGTATGAATAATAAGGTTGTCTACCTTTCCATAACTCATATGGAGTTTTATCTGATCCTTTAAAAGGTATTATGTTCAGGATATAACAAGCTGAGAGGACGGCCTCACCCCAAGTTCGCAAGTAATCCTGAGCTAATCAACATGGCATTATCATTTCCTTAATAGTTCGGTTCCTGCGTTCAGCTACACCAGTAGACTGGGGTGAATAAGGAGGTGTTACCTCGTGTATTATGCCATGTTTTATGCAAAATTCTCCTATAAGAATTACATACTCACCACCACAGTCAGACCTTACAGTTTTGATGGTAGCATTCAATTGGTTTTCAAATTCTAGTTTATACATCTTAAAGGCTTCTAAGGCATCATCCTTACCCTTAAGCAAATGTATATGATAGTACCTCGTACAATCATCTATAAAAGTTACAAACCACTTTTTACTACTTCATGTCAACTAGGTCTGAATAAATTAATTCTAAGGGTTTAAAATTTCTCTAAACATCTTTGCTAAAAGGTTTTCTAGCATATTTTGATTCAACGCAAATTTTCACATTTATGTTCATTATCCAAACTAAATTTGGGTATACTGCCTACGCTAGCCAGTTTATGCATTGATTTAAAGTTCACATGTCCAAGTCTACCATGCCAAACATTCAATGACACACAAAAGTAATCAGAAGAATTAACCATGTTTATTTCATCAGATTTTACATTAAGCTTATACAGACCCTCAATTATCACCCCTGCCTACAAAATCTTTTCCCTTAGTTACAACAAGTTTTCCAGATTCAATTACTATTTTAAATCCTTTATCATCCAAAACACCACAAGAAACAAGATTTTTGCAGATGTCCGGAACATGAAGAACTTCATTTAATGTGAGAGTCTTTCCAGAAGTGAGCTTTAGCCCAACTTTGATTTTTCCTGCAACCTCTGCTGCAGATGAGTTACCCATGTAGATTTTCTCGCCATCCCCTACCTTATGATAGGAGGTGAACATATCTCTGTTCCCACAAACATGTTTGGTAGCTCCAGAGTCTACCCACCAGTCTCTCACACTAGTTAACAAAGTAACTTCAGAAACCATACCAAAAAACTCGTTCTTGTTATTCTCAACCAAATTAACATTATTTTTCTTCTTATTAAGGTCCTTACGTTTTCTACAGTGAATTGACATATGGCCAGTAATTCCATAAACATAAAAAGCACCCTTAATTTTATCAATGCCATATTTAGGTTTCTAAAACATACTTTTCTTGTGAGGACCATGCTTAGAGTTGCGTTTGTTATTCTCAACTTTTTCATCTTTAGAAGATTTATGTTTAGTCACATGAGTACCGTATTCCTTGTTATCCATGTCTATTGCAGATGACACATTCTTGTCCTTGGTGCATAACAATTCTTCCACTTGAATCTTCTTACCCAATTCAACCATATTGACATAATCAGTTTCATGCCTCAATCTTCGTTTTTACTCTGACCAGAAAGAAGGTAATTTCTCAATCATAACAGACACTTGAAACGTTTCATCAATAACCATACCTTCAGCAAAATTTTTGTTAATAATATGTTGAAGTTCTAGGAATTAAACCAAAACAGACTTATCATTCGACATCTTAAAATCCATGAACTTAGCAACCAGAAGTTTCTTGCTCTCTGCAGTCTCAGCTTGGTACTAAGCTTCTAATGCAGTCCACAAATCAAAAGCATTGAAGTTTTCTTTAGCATTATAAAAATCATACATTGCATCATCTAAACAGTTCATAATATGATTTTTTTCCATACAGTTCTGTCTGTTCCAGTCATCAAGTTCAGCTTCATGTCCATCTTAATGCATGGCTTCATCAAAAGGAAACGCAACATACTGATCTAACTCATGATAACTTAGGAAAAACAACATCTTGGATTTCCATCTCTTGAAATCCTTCCCGTTGAACTTTTGTGGTCTTTCAACTTCATTCTTTCTCATTGTTACAAAAATCCTATTGTGTTAAGATTGTTGTAACTAGTAACAATGAAACATCAAACGTTAGCTGAATCTAGCAATACTGAAAAATTACTAGACTGAATTGAACACATAGTTTGACACACGAGGGCAGAGCCACCTGCTCGGCAAATTATCCTTAACACAATAGTCCACGAGTACTCCTTAAAAATGAGAGATGATACACCCCCCACAATGGAGATGTGTCCAGGATAGAACTGCCCGATATAGAATGTATAAGCACAATACAATCTACCCAACTTCGAACTCAACGGCAAGGATTAAGAAGAGAAATAAACACATAAAGTGCACAACAAAGCGAGAAGAGGGGGAAAGAACTAGGGATAGTAGCCCGCTCTGGTATATTTTGAAACGAAGAAATCCTTTTTGCTTTTATAGGCAATGAAAATGAATTTGACATAAATTATTTTGGGTTACCGCCCTGTTAAACATAAAATCGTTTAAGGAATTAAAATCTTATTTTAATTTTATTAAAACAGTTTAAGGAATTAAAATGTGTTTTAATTAATCCGTTTAGAAATTAAAAACTTTTTTTAATTAATCCGTTTAGAAATTAAAATTTGTTTCAATTTTAATTTTGGTTGACTCACATATGTGCATATAAACACTAGGCATGGCAAGTATCCTATGCCCATCCATATTTGTAATTTATTCATTTATAGAAAATGAGTAAGTAACCTTAGACCTTTAGGTCATAAGATCAATTCTAACCAGGACCAAAAAACTAACACACATTAAAGAACTCATTTTATCCAATAATTTCTAACAAAGTTTTCAATGAAAAGAAGATTAACGAAGAAGATAAATATAAATATATAAAGTTTTAGTTAAATTAAATTAGATTTTTTATAAGTGGTAACTTGAAAATAGTAAGATTGAAAAATAAAATTGTTTTAGAGATTCTAGGATGGATGACCAATAGAAAAAATGTTGGTGGCTAATAGGTATATCTGTTTTTATCATTTGCTTAACAATAATTGAACATAATATTTTATTAAACACCAATGAAATTTTATATTTATAAAAATCTAATGTCTAACTGTCTAAGTTTCTAAACTTATATAGTATATTTATGAAATTCTAACGTTTAAATTTTTAAATTTACCTAGAACGTGTGATAAACTGTATTGAACCTAACATATGATAAATTTCAAATTGAAGCTGAGAATACCTGGCAAAACTGATTGATTGATAAATGTATAAACAATGAAGAGGAAAACTACGCTGCAGACTGCAGTTCTGATGTGTTCGTGCTCATAACATTTTACTAGAAAATGGAAATGAGTATGAGGTAGAAGGAGGCCGGGCCTGATAGGCAAGCAGGGTGAGCCCTACTTCGGGGTAACAAAGGTCCATGGGTAATAAAGAACTTTTCTAATGGGAGGTTTTTATTAAAAAAAAAAGATAGATTGAAATTTGATTTATATAAATTTTAAAGATATTGAAAATGACTAACAAAAAAAAAATTCTAATGAGAGGTTTTTATTTTAAAAAAAAGATAGATTGAAATTTTACTTATATAAATTTTAAAGATTGGAAATAACTTATAGAAATAGTTTAACAAAAACGTTTTTGGTTTATTTCATCTATGTCTTTCGTCTTCTACTCTTCTCCTACCTCCTCCTTTTTCTTCTCCCATCGGCCACTGCAGACCACCATATACTACTATACCCGCCACCAGCAAGCACTACCTAGAGTTATCTTTCTTTTATTTTTCTTTTTTCTTGTCCTCACATAAACCATAACAACAATCAACTTAATTTATCCTTTAATTTAATGTTTCTATAATAGATATTGATTTTTTTTAACCTAATTTATTTTTCTATAGTGAATTAACCTCTTGATGAATCATGAGTTGCTTTAATTTCCAGTAATTATGATGTTGTCCATATTTATATTTTAGAATCCGGTTATGAAAACAAGTGAATTTTGGTAGATAAAATTTGACCTTAATGGATATCAAAGTGTGATCACGTGTATTCATTCAATATTCATTGATCTTATTTGCTAATTTGTTGCGGGTATGCCTCCAGTAATTTGTTGTGTGTATTTATTTGATATATATTAATAATTATTAATATCAAAGACAATTAGTAATCTTTTATTAATAGAACTTGTGTAAAAAAAAAAATTGTAGGGGCAAAAATGAGTTAGTTTGCTTCCGGGCAAATATTTTTCAGGAACGGTTGAAAGGATAGAGAGCAACCTTTTCATTAATGTTTGTAGTTTACATTTTAGGTAACAAGTTATAACTTTGTATATGATCAGAAACATATTACGACCACACACATATTGGCCATAAGTCCATGACTCTAGAAGGCTAGAAGCCTAGAAGACCATTTCGTTTTTTGGTTGTGTTTAGTTTGAATAGACTTTGTGAGGTAACGATTTTGGAGTATAATCAGGATTATTTTTTTTCCCTGTAAAAATGAAATTTTGGTTTGATTTAATTTATTTTGGATCGTTAACGATTTGGTGTTTATGAATTTCGAATTCACGTTATTTGTATCATCACCCAAGGACGTTTTTTTTTCTTGAATAACAACACTTGTTAAAAACACCTCCCTTCTGAGTCGTCAGGCAAGGGTATAATTACCAACTGTTGTGGTTGGATAGGGCCTCCTCTTATGTTATGCGACTCATGATCCATGAATTAGGAGCAGAGATCAGGTTTCTCTCGTTGTTCCTTCTGTGTTGTCTTCAGGGAATTACTAGGTCATTAAGTGTCAGTGTTGCCTCCTTCCCTGTGCACATTCTCTATTGCTGCAGCGATGCATGCCTGTAAATGAAGATAAAACGCAAAAGAACTTGTACAGGCTAAAACCTTTTTCGGTTATTCTTTCTTTTTTTTTTGTTATCTGTTTTTGCTTACTTCTTTTTTGTGTCTGGAAACTTGGAATTTCCGTCCACCTAATCGAGGTAAGCAAACAAAACTGCGTCTGCTTATGCCTTTGAAACCCAGAGGGACATACTAGAAAATTCAGATTGAATTCTGAAGTTTGGATTCTGATACTATTATTTATCTGATTAGATTAGATTAGATTAGAGTGAGCTTGAGTTAATCATACATACCACTAGTCCTTTTTCCTTCGTTATGACTTGTGGTAGACCCAGGAAAACGATATACTCCTATATTGCATCATGAATTTTAATTCAAAAGCGCGTTGACTAATAACTTAACTCTTCCATAAAGTTATGTCCAGAAGATAGGATGCGAGTGCTAGGGGTGACTTCAACAGTCAAACCTATGGAATTTGCTAATCTGGATCTACTCATATGAGTTTGAAACCATAATGAGATTGTGTCTAAAGTCCTAGAGTGCATGTCCTACTTTTATGTTGTGTTCCTATTGATTCTACTCCCCAACTGAGCCAAAGGGACGATAACCTGCAGATCCAAAGTGTTGGAACAAATAAAATTTTCATTTTATCATACCACCTTTCCAGGGGCGGAGCCAAGATTTCCAAGTAGGGGTGCAAAAATATACTTTAGGGTACAATTTTTTTTTTAGGGGTGCAAGGAATCAAATATAGGCTTGTAAATAGCCTAAAATTTATAGATGGGCCAAAATTAGACTTGGGAGTCAGTTTGGCAGGGTGTGCAACTGCACACCCTTGCTTTAAACTGCCTCCGCCCCTGCACCTTTCGGATAACATTACCTGAGCGCAGTTACTGTTTTTCTTTTCCAGTAGCGGCTATAGTACATGTGTTCAAAGTAAACCAGTATAGAACAAAAGGGTTGTTTACCAAAAATATTACTTTTACCTGCAACAATATAACGGCATCAATGGAGCAAATGGATGAGCAGGAATCTGCATTGAATTAATAACAAGGTGGGACAAGAGCTTGCAGGTTCAATATTACAAGGAGGAAAAATAAAAATATGAACACTACCCTAAAAATGAAAATGATACACATTCCTCGATCTAATTGGGGTTTCATGTTTATTCTACTTGCTAATCAAGAAGTTTACCTATTATTCCAAGAGCTATATCACAGATTTGCACCAAATACTCTTCCCTACGTGCCATCTCAGGCGGATACGCTAACCCTGGAAACCGTCTATACGCATTATGACAACCATTTGGATAATCTTTGGCAGCAGTAACATCAACAAAAGCATAATCAAATGACATATTAGACAAATCCTGGAGAGATGATTGTAAAGCATCGTTTGCATACGTGTATTTATCAGCACATTCCTTGAGAACTTTCTTCATCACAACATCATTTGTATTACTGAGCATCTGAGAAGATAAATAAGTAGCTGTGCGAGTTGCATTACCCATTCCTATACCAATCATAATAACAGCAAGGCCTCTAATATCAGTTGTCAAACTTGAGGAATTTGATTTCAGAGAAGAGACACATAGTTTGTTGTTGTTTGTGGTTTTGCAAATATTGCGGATGGAAACTGCATCTCCAGTTGCAAACTGTTGATGGCGATAAGGTGCAGAAGAGAAATTTTGGGAGAGTAGAAGAAGAAAAACAAGATGAAAACTAAGTGAACCCATATCTTGGATAGGATTACCTGCTTAACTGCTTTTCACATCATTGCTGGTCTCTTACACAAATATATATAGGGATAACTTAAAGTGTTTGACTCGTAGTTGAGATAGTTCAAACGTATTAGACAAAAAAGCTGAAATCATTGGACAAAAATTACAGCTACTACATTTTAACTTTCCCTTTGGTTTTATTCCTCATATGGATGGTATGTTAATAATGGGTTATTGTTTTGTAGTATAGCTAACCCCATACTATGGAGTCACGGGTCACCGGATACAATGGATTATCACTATCAAAGGTTTCCAACTTCCAAGTGGACTACTTGTGGTCCTTAGAAGAGATGAACCACAATGGTTGGCTTCATTGGCAGTTGCAGTAAAATAAAACAGATGCAGTAAGATGAATCGACCAGTCATATCAAAAGAAGGAAGATAGTGATAATTATCACGTGGATGTAATCTGGAGACGTTCAATTGGATGCAGCTTATGGGTTTGGAGATAACAAGTTATTGCACAGTGATGCTCATTTCATCATGAACAATCCACAAGATGACTAATGGCTGACACCTTAACCAGAAACAACTGACTGAAAAACTAAGACCTCGTCACTGCAAGAGGTTTGATTTTGGATGAGTAGAACTCGATCCAGGTGATTATATGCAAATAAGACCCAACAACAGTGTACACTGTAGAGATTAACCTGAAAGAGTAGCTTTATTTGGCATGATAAATAACCTGAAACAGTAGCTTTATTTGGCATACTACATAAAATGGCGAAGGTGAGAATGCAACTCGCATTTTGCAGCAACCTTCTCTTTACAAACACACACATGTATGTGAAGCTTATCCTTACTAAACACATGAGCCTTTTATTGAAAGCTCTACCTTTACCAAATATCAACTTAAAACATTAGTTACTACAGCAACAGAGCAGTACATGTTAACTAGTCATACAGAAATCACCGATTTTTCCACTAAATACATAAAATTGTGATTCGAAACTCCACATGAGTTAGTACTTACTGATTCCCAGATATGGGGCTGTCTCGTCCTCTTTTCAAGTCATCCCATCCTATAACCCATGGCTGCCCAGGTTTTGCTCGTGTCTCAGGGGAAGCATGATTTTCCAGGTTGCCCATGACCTTTTCACGAAGAGCAGAAAATACCTACAAATACATATGCTTGTGAAAATCTAACCTCTAACTGCACATTAAGAAGAAAAATAACTGTAAATAATGAATATACTCACCGGGTTATTATTCAGATCCTCAGGTGGTTGTTCCTGGCTAGTGAGCCACTTCCACAGGTCTGGGTTCTCCTGTAGAATAAAAGGAAATATAAATTGAAACTGAGAAAACAAGAGAGGATGTGAACTGAAAAGAAATTGGAAACAAGAATTATTTAGAAAAAATGAAGAAGACATTTTTGACTAATGTAATACAGGGGCATGTGTGCATCATTGATGAAAGCAGAAACCAAAGAAAAATCGAAAATTGCAGCAAGTAACAGCTGATAACTAACAATCGCCCAGACTGAATATTATATGGAAGTTCCTTATAAAGTAGATTTGTGGAATGATGAGACCTAACCTTCTCCTCACGTACTCGTTATACGATTAAAGTATTTTTGTAAAGCCTGTGAGATAAAGCCAGTGATTTGGTTCCCTGACATAACTATATTTACGAGTTGTTCATAAGAAACTAACAAAGCTTGTAAGTATTTCATACTCTTATCAGTAATCAAGAACTAATCAGTCTTGAGAAAGATCATTTGCGATACCTATTATCCCATCCAAATTCTGAGGTTTAAAAGACTGATTCTAATAATCTAATATAAATCCGCTGCAAATAAAAGTGGAATCATCTGAATCAGGATTTACATTTGTCTTTTCACAAGTGCGTGGATCATTATGTCAAGTTAAAAGGATGTCCGCATAATTGGAAAAGTTCAGGCAGCTGTAAGCTTGCCTGGTGACTCTCAAATAAAGGTATTATATTTGATTCAACACTAGACCCAAGTCAAACATTGGAAACTGAAAAACAACGGTCTGAGATCTGACAAACACCAAACTCTAAGCAGAAAAAACAACAAAACCTAACTGTTACTAAGAATGATAAATTGAGTATTAGGTATATTTACCACGTCGAGAACATGAACAAGTGATTTAATACCAGACTCATCCATTGCAGTGATATTTTCCTCAACCCACTTTCCCAATACCAAGTCCAATTCTAAGAAACCCCGTTGCTTGCTTCGGTACAACAATCTAGAAAAACAAACAAATTTCAAAGAAAAGTAAGACATCGATCACAAGCCCTACTTCAAACCCAAGAGAGAAATAAGAAAAGCAACCTATTAATAGTGAGCCTTTTGCTTTCTTCATTGGAAAGATCAAAAACGCCACCAAACGACTGAAGATTCATAGAGAAGCTATAAACTGAACCAAGCTGAGACCTACCAAAAAAATGGTTAGGGTTAGTAAGTCTGAAAAAGAATGGCTAAAAATCGAGAAAAAAATAGCTAATTCAAAACAACAACAACAACAACTGTTAAAATTTATACCTGAAACAAGATTGTGATTGAAGAGGGGTGTCCATCATCAAAGCCTTAGTGGAGGTTGTCATCCTTGTCTTATTGGGCATTACCATTCTATTAAGGGTTTGTCTGAGAGTAACAAGCAGAGCTCTTCTCATCAGGGCCATGGTTTTTGAATTATGCACTGATTAATTGATCTGGTAGGGCGTTCAATTAAGCGAAAACTTCTAAAATGTAATCACAAAACAAATACACAGAATCAGCTTGAGTAATGGTAAAACCTTAATCAATCAATATATTTCAACCCAAATATCAAATTTCACTAGCCGCAGAAGGAATCAACTATTAACACCTGAATCGGATTGATAAAACATCACAATCCGCAGACCTAACTTTTCAGCATGAATCACAACCAATGTAGTCCATACCAGCAGGTTTTATCGATATCGGGCCTCACCCGATACGAAATATCCGATATTACTAAAACGGTATTTGATCGAAAGTATCGGTCGATATTGACCGGTACGAGTTGACCGAAATGGTCGATATGAACCGGTACGGCCGGTTTTCAATTAAAAAAAAAAAAAATTATTATTGTTCTAGGATTTTCAATTATTACTCATGTTTTTTATGATATTTTAGAAAAATGAATATTAGTTTTATATTTTAATAGGTCCAATATGAAAAAAAAAAAACGTTTGATATAATAATTATAGGTATAAAATATATAGACCGATATTTCGTCGATATTTGAAACTAAAATTTCTCCGACATAAAGGCATACCAATATATCACTCTCGACCGATACAAATCAAAGTTCGGTATGGACTACATTGATCATAACCCGTTGGCACTACAATTATTTTGACAACTGTTTTAAACACCTACTTCATAAAAGAAAGGACAATTGAAACAAACTTGCAAAATAAAAATCACCAGTGCTATTGTATCTCAACATGACAAATAGAAACTGCACAAGTTGAAATGGCAATATGCACAATCCCTTCAAAGAGGTCATAAAAGCTAGACGTAAGGGTGTCAACCGAAACTACCCTTGGATATTTTTAGGATTCTTAAGCAATTAAGCACTGTAAGCTTCCGTTCTTTGCCTTAATCAGTACTTTTCCCGTTCGTCATGTTATAACAAATTTAACAAGCAAAACAAGCAACACGAATAAATGATTACTGCAAAGACAACTTACCAAATCCAGAATTTCAATCAAACAACAACAAGAATCATCACATTAACATAAACACAAAATATTTAGTAAGCAATTCAAATCATACGAAATAAAAAGGGAAAATTAAAAATATATCCCGGAGTTGAACTAGTAATTAAAGTTTTGTCCCATAACGCTAGAAATTAAGGGATATGTCCCAAATGTCCATTTTATTCGTTAAATGGATATGTGTGGCTTATTTTTGGACAATTATGCTCTTATCATTTTAATTGGGTTTGTCTCCAACATTTCTCCAACATATGAAATATGAAATAGAATAGGAAAAATATACAGTAATAGTTAACGAATAAAAATACCATGTCTCCAACATTTCTCCAACATTTTCAGACAAGGGCATAACTGTCCATTTAACGGATAAAATGGACGTTTGGGACATATCCTTTAATTTCTAGCGTTATAAGATAGATCCCTAACTGATAATTTAAATCCGGGATATATTCTCAATTAACCCAAATAAAAATAGAATTAAAATGAAAAATTAGGATTTCACGGCAAATAAATAAAAACTCCAGAGAAAGAGAGAAATGACATACCAAAGATGCCCAAATGATGTCGATAGCTGTTCCGGTCTGATTATCATAAGATTTTGAAGCCCTCTGTTGGGTTTTTGAAATGAAATTGTGTTAGTCTTGGTTGGTAAATGCATTTGCCACGACCAGAAATAAGCAGTGGCTGGATATGTTACGTGCACACATTTTGCCCGGTGCCATGTACAATGAAAATTAGTGTACAAAACTAATTTAAATTAGGCTTTGTGGTCAGATGGATTTTACCCAATTGGGAAATAATAGTTTTCTTCACAAAAATTGTAAAGGTCCACGTTTAGGCCACGCACGATGGTTTGGAATGTGGTTTGGCAATAGTTTAATTATAGTCATCATAAAGGAGTCCAAAAAAGTTCTATTATAGAGCAAACTTATGGTTTGGTTTGCTGAGAAGGATATTAATTATCCGTCTCATGCTATACTGACGGATATTAGGTATCCGTCAATATAATTTTTGGGTCCATACCAATAAAATAGAAATATAAATGAAATAGTGGAACCCAAATTTTTTGTTTTTTGAAGGATACTTGGTATCCGTCTCTATGGCTTGATTATAATTGGGATCAGATCCTATATCTAGCCAAGTCAAAGTTTTGGGCCAGATTATAGCCAAACAATACCCCATAGTACTTTCCTTTGACTAGATTACAGCTTCATCCAAGCCATATACCTCACCATAGTGCTTGGCCTTACGACAGTCCTAGGGAGTGTTGGATCGATTCCTGTAACAATGAACAAACTGAACAAAAAACTTGAAACTGGTTATTGATTAGACAACAGAAGCACTCAGACAATCACACACACACACACAGAAAGATGGAGTCGCATGTTCAACAGACTGCCCTTAACTCGATATTTGTCGGGTACACCTTTAGAAGGAGTGTTGCTATACCACTAGTGAGGACAAATCGAATCCAGGATAAAACCACCTGATACCAACCCAACTAGCGAAAACTCGTTGGCCCGTTGCGAACTTAACAGCAGAATAAGAAAGAAAGATAAAACTACGTGCGCAAACAAAGCGAGAAGAGGGGAAAAGTCGTCAGGATAGTAGCTGCGACTAGGGTAAGTTGAAAATGAAAATTTTCTTTTATAGGAAAATTTGAGAGAAGAGAATTAAATTGTATTTATGAAAAATCTTTTTATTTAATTCTCATAAGTTCCCATAAATAATAAATTGGTTTTTAATATTTATTATAGGAATTTAAAATAAAAAACCATTAAGTCTTGATAGGCATACGCTGGCACACGCTGCGCACACGTCGAGCTCACGTCGGGCACTCGTCGGGCACATGCCAGCTCACGCAAAAACACACGCAAGCTCCGTAAGTCAGCGGCCCGCGTGCTTTGATGCGAAGCACCTCACATGTGTGAGTTCGCCCACTAGCCCATTCCCTTAGTCCATATCCAATGCACAAGTTCTTTCCCTTAGGTGCAACCTTTGTGGTAATATGGATAGACTTCATCCTTGGTTTTTCCAATGTGGGGCAAACCAAAGGTTTCTCATTCACATAGAAGTAAAAAGTGGATTTTTTATTTCCATCTCCAATATAGGCTAGCGACCCTTTGGTCCCATCAAGATAAATTAGGTAACAAAACAATTTTTGGTAATAAATAAATTTTTAATTCTAACAATCCCCCACATGGATGAAGAAAGCGATAAATCAGAAAACCGGAAAACGAGAAATACCTCTTAAGCAATAGGTGTCTGATGTGGCTTTTAGATTACCCTATATGAATAACCGCAATCGCACGGCGGCTAACTAGTAGACAACGGCAAGTACGGGTCGAACCCACAGGGAGCGGGAAAATACTGCAATCAATGTCTCTAATCAACTAACTTGAAACAATATTTTGGGATTTTTAGAATTACGAATAAAATAATAAAACAAACTAAACTAATAAAATAATTAAGTAGAGAGATTCGGTAACCAGGGTTTTCAATATCCACCACTATATCTATTTAATTACTGAAGTGAAACATAACTCATGTATATTTAGTGTCGCAAATATCACTGGGACGCCTAAACATAATGCATCAAAAATCCCTAGTCTCAAGCATACACCATAAAATTGCGTTAGCGAGAAAATTGTACGAAACTAATTATAGGTCCACAAATAATACCTGTTATTCTAAGCATACCCCATCAAAGGATTTAACCCAAGCATGAAATATCAAATAAGTAGACAAATGTATTTGCAATAAGTAGATTTTCAAAATAACAACTGTATACCAGAAGCATGGAACATCAAAAACCTAGGCCAAGCATGTACCATCAAAAGACGTCACAATTGTTTAATGAAATTTAATAAATCAAAATCATGAAATTAATCTATTCAAATCATAATGGTCTGTATCAAATAAATCGATTCAATTGATCTTAACTTTAAGTGGTTTCAACATTAAACCCTAGTTATGAATTAATTAGAACATGGAGTTGGGTTTTTTAAAACCCATAAACTAATTAGAGAGAAGGGTAGAAAGGATTAAACCAAATAGCCTGTCTGATTATCTTCTTTCTATCCAGGAACTTCTGTACGCCTCCCTCCTCTTCTGCGTTGGCTCCCAAAACTATCCAGGAAACTCTCTCCCGTACAGACTAAAACAGCACTCACAAAACTCCCCCCTCTGTTCCCTTCTTTTCGTCTTATATAAAAAACCTAGGAGAAAGTTAAAAAGGAAACCTAGAAGCCGTATCTCCACCTCATGCACCCCACGTGTGGTACTCCTCTTTTATCAATCACTCCACAATAAAAGTACCTAGCCTATGCACTTTCTTGACCGAACAGCTAGCCTATTTCTTGTCCCCTCCAACCTTTCTATTGTTCTGCCAACCTCACGTGTTCATGTTAAGAAAAAACCTACTTTACCAAACCCAAAGAGAGTCTCCAATCACCTACTCTTGGCTCATCCGTACAACACCGAACAACTGTACCCTACTCTCAAACCTGACTCCAAAAGAAGTCTAGCACCAATCACAGCCTTTCTTTTACTTTGTACCACACTCTTAGACTAATCGTACTTCTACACCCACTAGCCTCAACTAAATAGCCATACAGACTATCCCCCATCACGTGTGTACAACCTACAACACTTCTTGCCTACGCCTGAAACCTAGAAGCTCCATCACGTCTTGTCCTCTTCAACATCTAGCAAACTCTTGTCCCTAGCCTACTCCCACTTGACACAATTGGGCCGTACTGCATGTACTCCATTCAATCACCCCAAACTCCATTGGCGAAACATTGATTTTAATAGACGATGGGCCATTAGTCATATTTTGTATACAATTAGGATTTTCGATGTACCACATATAAACACATAAAAATAATAAAATTAATATAATTTAAAATACTAGAAAATATAAATTAAGTGGTAAAAATGTATGAACTATACCCGTATCACTGTCGATATGGAATTGAACCTTTGCTTAGGGAGAAGTACCGGAATTACTTGATGGACAGTGAACGCGATGTCTTGAACTACCATCATTTGGTGTAATTCATCAATAGCTCCTTACGCGAGATATCTCCCAAGAGTGTTGTTAAGTTCACGCCGTTGTGTCCGTTTTGGCCCTGGACATATCCCGTTTCTCAGAATGCTCTAGAGAATCAGCTCAGTTCTCATAGGAAGCGACCCACTTCCTCATTCAGATAGTTGAGTTATATCAAGAGTGTTAACTGCTACACCCCAATTCGATCTTAAATTGAAACTATAGAACTCATTAAGACTTTACTATAAGTCATCCTCACATGCAGTCACACTATCACGTCTACACCATAGGGAAGGGACAGAGAAAATAATTCTCTGATAGTGTTTAATTTTTACCTGCCACAAATTAGTTGTCTCCTTCAAAACCTTGATCTTGGGATCTCCAGTCAGCAAGGTTGAGTATCCTTCATGGCAAGTTTTAAGTGATGAGCTTAAGTCCCATCCCCCTCGATGCATTACTAACTATCTCCTTGGACAAGCCTTTCGTCAAAGGGTCCGCGATATTCTCCTTAGACCTCACAAAGTCAACAGAAATAACGTCATTCGAGATTAGTTGTTTTAGAGAATTGTGTTTTCTCCGAATATGAATGGAATATCCATTATAATTGCTATTTTTAGCATTAGCTATTGCAGCTTGACAATCGCAGTGTATAGATATAGCTGGTACAGGCCTATGCCAGAGAGGAATGTCTTCTAAAAAGCATCTTAGCCAAGCGGGCTTCCTCTCCTGCTTTATCTAATGCAATAATCTCGGATTCCACAGTGGACCAAGCGATACAGGTCTGATTGGAACTCTTCCAAGACACTGATCCACATCTTAGAGTGAAAACGTATCCAGTCGTAGATTTAGACTCCTCTGAGTCCGCTATCCAGTTTGCATTACAATGTCCTTCAAGGACTGCAGAGTATCTCTTATAACTCAAACAAAGTTTAAAGTGTATTTTCGATACATTAACACTCTAAAAAGTGCATCCCAATGCTCCTATCAAACTGGTTATATTTTCTAAGTACATATTCAATGTAATGAGATTGACTAAGACTATATCTATTAGACTCTCTTCTAATTTTCATCCCTAAGATTACATCTGAGGGACCTAAGTCTTTCATGTCAAGGTCTCATTCAACATGTTCTTAGTGGAATAAATTACATCTATGGTTGTATCTAGTATAATCTGATTATCAACATACAAGTATACAATCACACAGGTATCATTCACAAGTTTAGTGTAAACATACTTGTCAGATTCATTTATTTTAAACCCACTAGAAATCATTACATGATCAAAATTTTCATGCTCTAAAAGATTTCTCTTTTCTAAATTTCTTGAAGGCTCAACTTCATTGTCCTCTAGAAGTATTGTCTGACAAGTATAAAGGACATCTAGGAGATCAACACATATCATGCGAGATTTAGATTTCAAAGAAAAATATTTTTTCCAAGGAACACAACATCCCTAGATACCATAATGGTATTCAGACCAATTTCTGAAATATCAGAATTTACAACCCTAAACCTATAATCTGTAAGACGTTCAGGATATCTTATTAAGACACAATTAACAGATTTGAGTCATATCTTTGTCCTCTTATGTGAAGGGATGGAAATCTTAGCCAAGCACCCCCCACATTTTTTGAAAAAGTATGCAAAATATGATTGTCTACTTTTCTATAATTCATTTGGAGATATATCTGATCCATTAATAAGTACTTTGTTCAGGATATAGCAAACTGAGAGGACGGCCTCCCACCACAAGTTCGCAGGTAGTCCTGAGCTAATTAACTTGGCATTCATCATCTACTTAATGAATTATATTTTAACCTCTAGTTTGAACTGAGTCATGTCAACTAGGTCTGAGTGAATTAATTCTAAGGGTTTTAGAAATTTCTGAACACTTTTCTTATAAGACTTTTTAGCATATTTTGATTCTATGCAAATTTAACATTTTATGTTTACTTTGCAAATTAAATTTGGGAATGCAGCCTATGGTGGCCAGATTGTTCATTGAATAACATGACCAAGTCTGCCATGTCAAACATTCACTGACATACAAACATAAAAGGAATCATTTTTATTTATTTAAATTGAGATTACATCTAATTTGTAAAAACCCTCTATCTTATAGCTCTATCCACTGGGTTAGACAATTTTTACAGATTCATAAAAACCCTTATCATCTAATATACTACAAGATACAAGAATTTTACAGATGTCCGGAACATGAACAATTTCTTCAATGTGAGAATTTTGCCAAAAAATGAGCTTCAGCCCAACTTTGCCTTTTTCCGCAACCTGTGCTGCTGACGAGTTACCCATATAGAGCTTTTCTCCTTCCCCTATCTTCTGATAGGAGGTGAACACATCTTTGTTTCGCGGACATGTTCGGTAGCATCAGAGTCTACCCACCAGTCTCTCACATTGGTTACCAATTTGACTTCAGACACCGTACCAAAAAACTTGTTCTTTTGATTTTTCATAATAATTCAACATTATTTTATTTTATTTCTCTTTAAATAAAATCCTTATGATTTCTATAAACTATTGCCTAATTATATTATGAACATGATTTATTTAAAATCAAATAATCAATACCCACACATGCTTCACGTTAAATTATTTTAGTGCATGATAACTATAATTTATTATGCGTATAATAATTGTCTTGCATTAAATTTAGTGAATAAATTTTAGTGCACAATTACGTTTCATCAAACGTGACCTACGGTTGTTAAATTAAGTGTATTAACCGTTTTAATAATTTCAAAACAGCATGCATACGATTCATATATTAAAAAATATATTATGATTATAATTAATAAATCATACCTGATTATCGTTGCTACCATCATTTGAGCGATAAAATTTTCCCTTTTAGCCATGGACTCTCCATCAAATCCCTGCCAAAGAATGCTATTGGCCCAGATTATTAAAACTACCATCATCAGCTAGAATGCACCCAAAACCACCAGAAGCAGATAACCCAGATTCACAATTAACCATGAATTGTACACCTTTTGTCCGGCGAAGACGAAGGAAACAAACGAGCCCCGGATGACCACCTTTCTAGGACCTTAAACTCGAGTCCAACCCAAATTGAGTGCCCAAGTCCATTTAGTCATCCCTTATAATTTTGTTGAGCATAATTAGTAGAGATGAAAGAAATTCTAGACAAGCATGTGTGCCACATGTGTGTCATAAGAAGAAAAGGCAAAATAGTCTTTTTTCGGATTTCTATTAACCCTAACAAATCACCTTCTTCTCCGCTTGTTCTTTCTCTTCCCTTTACATCCACCGGCGAGTTCGTTTCCAACATAATTAGCAGAGAAATGCTCAGGGATGTTTAGCGATGAAACAAATGCAACGATCCGACGAAGACCCATTGATGTTTAGTGTCACGTATCGAGGGAGACATACTTGTATTCAAGCCGTAAATTTGTTACCAGGGAAATCACAAAAAAGACCTGATCAACACGATCATAAACGGATGAAATCACAACGAACACTTATCAATTTTCTGAAAGGTTGTCATGATAAAACAGAGGATTTTAATACAAAACAAGTAGCACTCAATTCATCTGAATCATCTTCATTCTCATTTCCTTCAACTTCATTTCTCGGTTATAGGTTTCCTCAAGTGTCAACAAAAATGGCTGCTCCCAGTGTCTTCTCAAGACCATGACTCCTCGAGGGCGACTTTGTTTACATACATCACCAAGTAATTATATGGCTGGTAAAAAATACGATTAGATACAGAAAAATCGAGCATTGGTAGCACATCTCATTCTCTCTAGTCATCTAAATTTCTTCACCCACTGTTTGCAACAGTTAGCACAAAATCTCCCGAACAAACTCAATTCTGTTCCACTACAGATTCCAAGTATTTCCCCCTTAATTTGAACCATCGATTCAACCAATTTCAATCCCTCAGAGCCTAGTTTTGCTGCTGCAAATGACCTCTATTGAGAAGAAGAATTCCTAATATGATTTAACCACAGACCCACTTTCATTTCTCAATAACAGCAACCATTAGAGCCAATCATGGACTGCATAAAGAAAAACCCCCAAAATTTGTTGTTATTGTCTGTCTAAACACCATTGCCTTCAATTAAAATTAACCCACCGGATAGAGATTGGGTGGGAACCCATCACATACAACTTACTCAAATTGCAGATCCCTTGATCAAATATTTTCTTTCTCTAATACAGCTCCGATTTCAACATGATTTCAGCCATTAACACACTTGATACCCTGAACTGAAATTGATTTCACTATATACCTAATAGTAACCCAATGGAATACATAAAAGAAAAAGGAACGGTTCTGCTAATAATTTCGTTGGTATCATCGTCTCTTTGATCGAATCGAACCGAAGAAAGAACGAAGTAAAACAGTGGGCGACTGGTTCCGTAATTATTTCTCGTTTCCATTGTTACAAATTTAATCAAATATCGAGTTAAGATTGTTGGATCGATTCCTGTAACAATGAACAAACTGAACAAAAAACTTGAAACTGGTTATTGATTAGAAAACAGAAGCACTCAGACAATCACACACACACAGAAAGATGGAGTCGCCTGTTCAACAGACTGCCCTTAACTCGATATTTGTCGGGTACACCTCTAGAAGGAGTGTTGCTATACCACTAGTGAGGACAAATCGAATCCAGGATAAAACCACCTGATACCAACCCAGCTAGCAAAAACTCGTTGGCCCGTTGCGAACTTAACAACAGAATAAGAAAGAAAAATAAAACTACGTGCGCAAACAAAGCGAGAAGAGGGGAAAAGTCGTCAGGATAGTAGCTGCGACTGGGGTAGTTGAAAATGAAAATTTTCTTTTTCTTTTATAGGAAAATTTGAGAGAAGAGAATTAAATTGTATTTATGAAAAATCTTTTTATTTAATTCCCATAAATTCCCATAAATAATAAAACGGTTTTTAATATTTATTATAGGAATTTAAAATAAAAAACCATTAAGTCTTGATAGGCATACGCTGGCACACGCTGCGAAACGTCGAGCTCACGTCGGGCACTCGTTGGGCACATGCCAGCTCACGTAAAAACACACGCAAGCATACGCAAGCTCCGCAAGTCAGCGGCCCGCGTGCTTCGGTCCGAAGCACCGTACATGTGTGAGTTTGCCCACTAGCCCATTGCCTTAGTCCATATCCAATACACAAGTTTTTTCCTTTAGGTGCAACCTCTGTGGTAATATGGATAGACTTCATCCCTGCTTTGTCCAATGTGGGACAAACCAAAGGTTTGTCATTCACATAGAAGTGAAAAGTGGATTTGTTATTTCCACTCCCAATATAGGCTAGTGATCCTTTGGTCCCATCAAGATAAATTAGGTAACAAAATAATTTTTAGTAATAAATCACTTTTTAATTTTAACAGGGAGACCCTAAAAAAATATCATAATATTTGATATCACCATATGGAGTAGATCTAAGCCCTAAATTATAATAGTAAACCTTTTTAGACCCGCCATGGGTCTTGGCTGAACAGATGTAAACCAGTACATAACATAAAAGCATGGTATTTTTTATGGGTCAAGTTTTGGTATCTTTCTAGCATTTTTGACATAATTAGGAGGTGGACAAACAAGTGATACAACAACACAAGAGCAGCGCCGACAGCAAGAGCAGGTCTCAAACACACGTCAGGAAACGGGCAAAGGTCGAACTCTCAGGAGAGCTTCGCCTGGTTTGACTTTCTTGGTGTTCACTTTGTAAATGATAAAAAAAAGACTAACAATTGTAGAAACTATGCCTTCATTTTGTAAGCTCAGGTGGGATAAGTTGATTGTAAAATATTTTTTTAAGTGATGTAAATAGATAGAAAGGTATATTAGGGTTGGGGTTGCTTATGCTTTCGCCAAGTATGTTGCAAAGAGATGTAATCTCAATATTTAGATGCATAATCCCTCCATATTTTTTGTGTCGGTTCTGTATATGTGCACTGGTGTAACTCGGAGATATCTGATCTCTATATAAAGGAGTGGAGAAATATGTTTAAGATCATAAAAAGAAAACAGAAAATGAATAGCATGGGAATGAAAAGGTGGGAAGATAGCTTCTATGGCTTTTTGATTTAGTATTATTGCTCTTATCAAGTTTTTTGATGATTCTTTGTAGACCGGTGATATACCAAATCACCAATAATCAAATTATCTTCCATTTGCTAAATGGTCAGCTCGGGATTCAAAATGTTGACTTAAGAGAGAGACTGCTGATAAGGGCAAACAAACAAAGGGACTGTATGCAAAAATTAAGGAAGAACAAACCCTAAGAGAAAAACTAGAGAAAACCAGTCATTCCTTTTTTTACTCAGATTTACTCCATTCTGGACTAGATCTGAGTAGGAATCCTTCCATAACATTTATTTCTCAACCTTTTAGAATCATTTTAATTAGATTGTTCTGTTTTTAGGTTTTTTCCCCTTCTGTGAAACCCTAAACATAATTTCCACCATGATTATCTTCCCCAGTCTTGGCTAATCTTCTTTTCCACCGACCCTAGTGAGGTTGTAGACTTCCTAGTTGCTAATTTTTGTGACCAGATCATGTTTCATTATGATTTAGTCTCGTCAGATGGTTTTGATTCAACCTTGGTGATTGGAGTTTCTAGTGTTAGATGACAACTTTATTTGAATCCTGGTGGTGATGTTATTTTGGGTCTATGTAATTTTTGATCAATCTTTCCATCTGCAACATTTGCTTTCAAGATCTGCTAGGCCACGTAAAATTTCTTCATCACCTTATATTGAATTCACTCAAGTTTCTTCAAAGACAAGGGGGTCTCATTCTTTTTTGAAGACTCGATATTTTTTGCGGCAGTAGCAGAATCTATTTTGTTCATTCTCATGGCTAGATTCTCTGATCGTGCAACTTTTAAATAGATTCTATGCCTGAATCCCTGATTACTTCAAAGTCCCTGTTGTTAGTAACCACTCAATCATATTATTCCCTTATTTCAGAAAATTGATTCAAAACTCATTTAAATACCGTTCATTTCCTCACCTATATTGCACAATTATTTTGCTTTGATTCTTCTTGTCATCCATAATTACTCGACCATGCTTGTGTTTTGATGTAACCCTGTTAGTTACTTTCTTCACCTCATATGTTGTTTCCCCTTCGATATGTCCATTTTGATTTGGTCATGTTTCATATCTCTATCTTTGTACCTTCTCATTGATCTTCAAGTTGTTCATTGTAAGGCAATATCAATTAGGGTTGCCTTGAATTGTTTTTATTAAAGTATTGCACTGGCATATTTGTGAAGCTTTTGGGTTGTGATGTATTATTACCTTAGATTTGATTATTACCTTAAAATGGTTTGTGTTCTTAGATAAGAATTGAGAGCTGTTGTTGGGGTTTTTTATCATTCTTCTGAAGCGGGAACTTTCTTTCTATCTATGAGTTACATCTTGACTTTGATGTTACCTTGCTTAACCTATATCTATACACTTTGGGAAGGATCCATCATATCACCATGGTTTCAAACTTCATCCTATTGCTAGCTGGTGTCCTCCATATTTCTGTTAAGTCAAGTCCAAGTCTGTTGAGGAACAAGTGCATTATTTGAATGAGACAGTAAATGGAGTTTTAGCATCTTAGCTTCTTTGGATTCTCCTTCTCTGATTATATTGCTCAGCGTCAAAACCTATCCGAATCACCATCAAATTCAGAAACTTGATCCTATCTTATGAACCTTTTGACGATTTTTCAAGTTATAGGATCACAAATTAGCACTAATAGTCTATTAGCCTCACAGACATATGGGTCGGTGGATAATCCTCCATTTAATAGTTACTGAATCTTTAGGACCTTATCTGATTTGCTAGTTATAGTGTGTCTTTGTTTGTTTTTTCGTTAATTGTTTTCAAGTCTTAGTCCTAGAGTAAGTATTAGTTTACATTAGTGTGTTAGTCTGTTTAAGTTACAGTTTTAAACCCATTTTGTCATGTAAGTTTACTTTCAGTTTTCCTTTCTGTAATTTTACTTTTCAAGTTCTCAACTAGAGACAACTCAAAAGATTCACTATGAATCAAGAAGAAAAACAAGGAGATAAACAAGTATTGTTCGGGCTTCACACCTCGATAACTGGATTCATTCTTATGGATAGCACATCAGATCAATTGTACTGAAAACCACCATCAACACTAATGTTCCTCTGGACATTACTATGTCCATCAACAATATAACTTTTTTTGTGGAAAGCATTCGTCAAAGGCCTGTGGATCCTTGATAACCTACACCATATCCACCTCACCATTTCCAATAGTTACCCCGAGTGTAATTCTGATCCGGAGACTACTTCTAACTATTTACTCCTTTATGCTACCAAAGATTCCTGACATACTGTGCCAATTGTAATTGATAAATATCTAGGTCTTTCATACCCTAATGTAATGACCCTCTAGTAGGTTAATAAATATATGCTTCAAAAAAAAAAACACGAAGGGATTGTAGATATTTGCTACAACGTTTTAGTCCCACACCATCGAGATTTCAAAGTTGGCTTTCATTTTTATACCACTAGACTCCATTTGATGGATCGGCCTTGACGTACAAAATCTGTAGCTTTGGACTTGTAAAAATATTTTTGATCTATATATCCTAAAACGGATACTTCATTGCATGAAATATTGAAAATTCAGTTATAGAAACTAGAGGAGCTATGTATACTATCATGATCTTCTTCTAACTTCAAGGCCTCGAAGCTAACTGCAATGAATCACAGGTCAAATGCAAGCTGTATCGAATCGTAATTGTTGCGAATATGGAAAAAAAAAAGGCAAAGCTGGTAAGTAGGGATGGAATTTGCTTCTTGAAAAAGGTATGGCCTCTTTAGGTGGATTATTGCTTTTGTAGAAAAAACATACCTTCGAAATTTCAAAAGGAATATATACTTTATTCTTGAATGAACATCTCCTCTCTTTAAGGTGACCAACCCAAAATTAAATTTGTTAACTAATTTCAACGGAATTTGGTTTACCAAACAAAATAGGGACTAAACACCAAATAGAATAAGGACTAAAACACAATGTGTCAAACAGAAAATTGTTATAAACTAAATCAAAAGATGAACTATTGCACAAAAGAAATATAGAGAGAAGAAGAGAGAATTTCTCATTACTAGATATTAGCATACATTACAAAGGAATGAGCCTCAATTTATAGGCTAATACAAGAGAGGATGATAAAGATAGCATTAACATTAGGAACACTAAATGTGGGGGTTACCAAGAAGTGAAAGATATGAAGAGGTGGAAGGGGAGATGATAAGGTGGTGGTGTAAGAGGGGTGTAAGAGTGGTAGAATCCACCAAAGAATTAATTTACAACACTCCCCCTTGGATGACACCACTTATTATGATATTGCCTCGTTAAAACCTTGCCAGGAAAACCCAAAAGTGATAAAACCTAGACGAATGAAAAAGAGTACAAATCATATCATGGTGTTGGACGCGTCAAATATTGCCTCATTAAAACCCTGCTAGGAAAACCCATTGGGACAAAACCAAGCGAAGGAAAAAGAGTACAACACGCATAAATTTCCATCACACAATACTGATGTTCTCCCCCCTGATGATGTGCACCCAAAGAAGTATAGAAAGACTGATTACATAATGTTGATCTTCAAGTAGAAGCACTGACCGTCTTTGTTCAAAACAAGATATAAGTTTGTCTTCAATAATGTCTTCGAATATCTCTTTAAGCAAATTTCTTCAAGTTCGTTGCCTCATCAAAACCTTGTCGGGAAAACCCAGAAGGAAAAAACCTTGACTAAGGAAAAAGAGTACAACTGTAGATAGATTAATAAAAGGAGTTGGACATATATATATTGCCTCGTTAAAACCTTGAGAAGGAAAACCCAGTTGGACAAAAACCTGGACTAAGGAAAAAGAGTACATCTCGTAAAGTCCAATATATCCTCCAGCAGAAAAAAGATATCTCAGTTGATTTACCACAAGTAACTAATCAGCAACCAATCTTCAGCTCAAAACTTTTTTTGTTGGTAATGGAGACCTTTATGTTGCCATAACTTAATTTCAAATCTCAAGTTGAATTGTCTTTATCAAATTCCCAATGGTTGATTTGTAGGATCTGATATATCTTTTATTCTTCGTAAATTCCTTTCAAACAATATTAGATGATCACCGTTGTTGCTACAAAAAGGATGTTGTATCGTCTAACAATTTGGCAAATGGAAACTGATTATCTGTAGTTTATTACTTACGAGACTTTGGATAAACCGTCAAAGCAAAGATCAAATGTTAGAGGTACTACAAAAACCAATATACACAATGCCTCCATATTAGTGCTAATTAAGTTTGGCAAACAAATTCACTACCGAACAATTTCAAGTATAACATATAAAGTTATACATAAAATCAAGCAAAAAAAACAACTTGTAATTAGTACGTAATACGAACCAGAGAGAGTGTTACATACCCGTTACCGAGATTAAAGTAGATTGCTATTACACAAGTTTTATTAGGAGGTTACGTACTTATCCATGTAAACATGTCAAAACTTTCTAAAGTTGACAAAATCATGGACCATTATAATGCTTAATAATTTTGATACATGATTCCAAGATCTTTTATCTTGAATTCTTTCAATAAGGGAGTAGAACCTGTGATAATCTTTTAGAAGTTTACACGAACGTTATCTTCGATAATAAACAATTATGTCAGACTATGACATGTAAAACTGGCAAATAATAGTTTCCCTTAAAATTCATCTATCAACGGGGTACACAATACTTACCAAAGTATTGGGTATTTTCAAATCATTTAAGAGTAGATGATGTAATTTCACAGATCTCAAGTTCCTGTAGAAACTAGATGCCACGAGTGGCGCTGTGCAATTAGCATCCTTGTTCCTCTCGTCTCACTTTCATGCAAACTAATTAAGCATCAAACTTGTAACCTTCCGGGTTCACAATTTTTATTTATGTCCAAAAATGTTTATTAGTGAGAGGACAACCAAATATGGATGCCTTTCACCCATATTAGTCAACCATACATATTTTCGATACTTCACGGCAGTTTATCTGCGAAAAAGGATTTTGTCTATAATACATGTATGGTTGTCGCTACTCTGAATACATGTTCGACAATAACTACGATTATGTATGCGTATAAAAATCATTCTTTAATATCGACACCACTTGTCCACTTAGGAATGAATTCCTCTTTATGAGATAAATATGGCTTGGTAATTAAAGATCGTAGTTAAATAGTCTCATTGAGAACATTATCAATAGCCTCCCCAGGAGCACTATTTTGATCCAACGTGATTGGCTTCCTCTATCAAGGAATATATATTATTTTATTTTTTATTTTTCATCAACAATTCAGATGAGTTGTAGACGACTCAATTATTGTTAACTCATGGCATGCCCTGCAGGGACATAAACTAATGCCAAAATACGTGCAACAACAAATGAGTTTTAATTATTCTTCTTGTAAAAATGCTTCAAGCATATCATAATGAATGAATAACTTCTCCACCTTATACCGAATTGGTGCAAGAATTATGATGAGACCAATTCATGACGTTCTTATAACGACTGCTTTCCTCCCTCTAACGGCGGGAAGTCTCATCACATCTAGTATTATTCATGCAAAATATATTATGGGTGAGTGACCTTGGATCCAAGTAGGTCATCCGAATTTTTTTTTTTTCTTCGGATTGTTCATCATAATATTACAATTAATAATTTTAAATCACCCATGCTCATATATGTAATTAAAATTTGACAGCATATACTTTATCAGTGTGCACCCTGATTAGCATTTATTATAAACGATAGTCATATGCTCTTGTATTGGTACGTCTACCAAAATTTGAGCGGGAAATTCCGCTTGATTGGTACTAATCAATCAATATGTCGGAAACGTTTAATGATGTAAAAATTGTGCTCTTGTAGCAAAGAATATGACATATATTTTGAGTTTTGATAATAAAACCATTAACAAAAGTATAGATTGACGAGAGAAAAATAATAAAACCATTAACAAAAGTATTTAGTAACTATGGGCTACTTCGGGAACCCAAAATTTTATGGATACCTGAAATCCAAAAAATTTCATAGACCACTTATGGAGTCTATATTTATGGATTACTGCGGGAACCCACAATAATTTGGATTGCTACAAAAATTTATAATTTGCATGTT
The DNA here is from genome assembly GCA_023531435.1 of Papaver californicum. Taxonomy (NCBI): domain Eukaryota; kingdom Viridiplantae; phylum Streptophyta; class Magnoliopsida; order Ranunculales; family Papaveraceae; genus Papaver; species Papaver californicum. The sequence continues at coordinate 1,061,293 of JAJJMC010001370.1, read as the reverse complement.
AGACTACTTCTGGAGTTAATAACATCCCATGGATTGCTTCTGGAATCCTTTTTTTTTTTCAAGACCAATAATTAAAATAAACAAAAATCAAAATAAATAAAGAACATACACAGATACAGTACCAACATAATTTAAATATCAATTTCGTCATCTTCGGGTTTGACGAAATATTCATTGCCAGTGTACACGTGGACACATTATTTGTAAAATAAAATTGTCTTAACATCAGGGTCATGTTACTTCAGGAACCGCGGATAGAGACATGATGTCACTTTGTTACGGGTCACTTCAGGAACCGACCGATTAATCCAGGAGATTATTATTGAGGAGGAAAAGTTAAAGTTGTGCTATCCTTCAAGGATACAACCTTTCCTTTTGGTAATGATGCGATTCGCAATTATTGGTACCTTAAAGCGATATAAAATAAAATAAAATAAATAGATAATAATCCATCGACAAAATAAAAACTCATATATATATATGATATAATTCACAAATGTGCAATTTTAACTAATACATGGTATACATATGTATACGCATGAATCGATTATTTGTCTAAGCAAAGAGTAGCTGTGAATATATTAATATATTCAACTAAATCTTCATCTTATGAAAACCAAAAGTTTATCAACTCATGAATATAAAGTAAAAGATTTTGATTTTAGTTTTTCTTAAAAACAAGAAAAAAGATATATAGTATTTTACCTTATTGTGTAAGATTCATCACAATAGAAATTTGATCATCATCGTGGTGATAAATTAGCTCATTAACAGAGCGTGCTGATAACGTGTTATAAATTAAATCAAAAGATGAACTATTGCACAAAAGAAATATAGAGAGAAGTAGAGAGAATTTTTCATTACTAGATATTAGTACACATAACAAAGGAATGAGCCTCAATTTATAGGCTAATACAAGAGAGGATGATAAAGATAGCATTAACATTAGGAAGTAATGGAATGCATTCTCATAACTAAGGTATTAAACCTAAGTTATTACACTAAATGTGGGGGTTACCAAGAAGTGAAAGATGTGAAGAGGTGGAAGGGAAGATGATAAGGTGGTGGTGTAAGAGGGGTGTAAGAATGGTGGAATCCACCAAAGAATTAATTTACAACAAAAATGATTTTTTTTATAATGCTTTATTTTTATAGGGATTGAAACACAAATATATAGGGATTGAAAGATGTCATTTGATAAATAATAATACTAAATTTTAAATTTTCAACATATCTATGCCTCTTCCAAAAGTTAGGTATAATTTGAAGATATATTAAAAAAACCTATACTTTTATATATTGTTTAAATGATTTTGAAATGCTTTAATTTATAAGTACATAATAAACATAATGAATTTATGTTTTGGATGGCTAAGTATAACGTTAAGTGCAACGTCCATAACAGGAAAGCAATAGTATTGTCGAGGTATAACGCACGTGCCCTCTACTTATCAGTTTAAAGTTGTACAATATCTTGAATTTGTGCTATTGAAGAAACTCTTTTGTAGTCCTATCACTTATAAAGTACTATTTCCGTTTCAGCAAAAGTGTTATTATTATTTTTTTATTTTAACCTAAAAATAGATTAAATTAAAAAAATGATAGTAACATTTTTCTAAAAACGAAACGAATATCATTTATCAAATAAAAAAAAGCCCATGCATTAGATTCAAATCAAACCCATCGTAATCAAATGCGCCAACAACCAGCACTAGTTGATGATTATACATTTAGTTTTCTATTCAAATCTTCTGAGTATAAATTCAGAGCAATGCTATGACATCCATCTTACACATAAACAACTACTCTGAGAGTTATACTAAACTTGCTTTCGTCTTTCTGTTCGTTGACTTTCTACTTCATTCATAATTTTCTTCAATCGTGTTTCTTATTTCATATACACCTTATAACCATGGAGGAGATTCTTAGAAGCGGTGTAACCGGAATCCTTAAAAACCTGATAGGCATTATTTCCGAAGACATAGCTTTAGCTTGGATGTCAAAGATGACTTGAAGAAGCTTCATAGTACCTCGGAAATAATTCTCGCTGTGATTGCCGACGCGGAGAAGAGGCAAGATAAGGAAGAACTTGTAAGACTTTGGTTGAGAAGGCTCAAGGACATTGCATATGATGCCGATGACGTGATTGATGAGTTCTCCTATGAGGAGATGCGTCGTTGTGATAAAAATAATAGCTCCAAGCATAAGGTATTCAATCTCGCTTCTTCTTCAAAACCTCCATTTGCATTTCGTCTGAAAGTGGCTAAACAAATTAAAGCTATTAATAAAAGATAAAAAAAAATTACCCAATATATGGATAGGTTTCAGTTGGAATTTACTACACCTATTCCAGATAGTGAAAGTACTGATGAACTGGACTGACAAGTTACATCCCAGGTTAACGGTAACAGAATTAATCAGAGTGAAAATGAACTTTCTCATTAATTTCTGTTGACTGTACAATTAGAAGTTTATATACAGTAGATTTACATAACACGTGAAGACCACACGAAGACCACGTGAATCTAGGCTGATGTGATGAGTCATGTTACCTAGTCATCTTCTATGTGTAGCTGGCTATTAAACGGGTCAGAAATTGTAGGAAGGAAAAATGATGAATCCCAGATAATAAAACTTTTAACAACCAATACCACATCATCAGCAGCATTAGCATCATCTTTTACCACTGGAAAGATTACCGTGATATCCATAGTAGGTATGGGGGGTGGGGAAGACAACACTTGCACAACTCGTTTACAAAGACGAGTTTGTAAAGTAAGTCTTTGATCTAACAATGTGGGTACATGTCTCAGAAATTTTTTATATTGAAATCCTCTTAATACATATTATGGAGTCCATTACTCAAAACTAAGTTCCATAAGCTTTCAAACTTTCATGTACTGGTGAATTTAGTTCGAGAACAATTGAATGGGAAGAAGTATTTGTTAGTGCTAGACGATTTATGGAATGATGATTCAGAGCAATGGGAGAGCCTCAAATCTGTGTTGCTCGTTGGTGCTCCAGGGAGTAAAATATTAATCACTACACGTAATTATTAAGTTGCTTCTATTGTTTCAGGGAGTATTCCTCCGTACAATCTGAGTCAATTGAAAGATGGTGCATGTTGGTCTATTATTAAACAAAAAGCCTTTGCTCCCGGTGGAGCATTTAATGTTTCGAAAATGTCGGAAATCGGAAAACAAATAGCAAAATAATGTTGTGGTTTATCACTTGCAGCAAAATTTCTTGGAAGTCTAATGCACTTAAAACATAAAGAAAGTGATTGGATATCAATCAGGGATGATGATATGTGGAATACTTCTGAAAGAAAAAGAAAAAATCCTCTTAGTATTGAAATTGAGTTATACTCCCTCCGTTTCTTTTTCATCAACATTTGAAACAATGTTTTACATACTGCTCAATCTTTCCCAAGGAGATTAGTAAAGAAAGTTCGGTTCATCTTTGGATGGCAGAAGGATTTCTAAAACAATCTAATATAAAAAACAAAAGATCAGTTGAAGACTTTGGACGTGATAATTTCGAAAGTCTGGCTTGGAGCTCATTTTTCCATAATTTCAAGAAGAACAATGTAGGCGATATTGAGACGTGCAAGATGCATGATCTTGCTAAAGATGTTCTTGGGGTGAATGAATTGGTATCTATTAAGGCAAGTAAGTTCAAAGATGTTTCTGAAGTTCGTCGGCTACAATTAGAATTCGATGAAAATATATCATCAACATCACTGAAATGCTTTAGTAATGCGAAGAAGTTGCGGATAATTTTTATCTCTGAAGGTTCAAACCTGGATCCTTCTATATTCTCAAGAAGTTATTACTTACGAATCTTATATGTGGGTTTTTGATGCAGATCGGAAGCGTTAAAAATATAATAAATTCTTCCATTGGAGTAGAATCAAAAAGTAATCGATAAAATAAATAGAAATTCATAGAAGTTAGTTGATCTTCAAAGAGATATCCTAACATCTAGAGGTTTATCTATACTTTCGTTAATTCACTACGAATAACAACTATAGATATGAGATTAATATTCAGATTTCGGGGTAAACCCAACTATAAATAAAAATAAAAATCAATAAACTCAACAGGTTTAATAAAAATAAAATAATTTTAATTAATAAAAAATTCTTCTAATAGAAGTTTATTTTAAGAGTTTTAATAAAATAAACTTCTATTAGGAGAGTTTTTTGATTAATTAAAATTATTTTATTTTCATTAAACTTGTTAAGTTTATTGATTTTGATTTTTATTCATACTCCAAAGAGCATACTCCAAAACAATTGCAATCTTCAAATTCTGCTAATTGAAAGTGTAATCAGTTTAAAGGCTTTAGTGTGAATGAAGATGGGAATGAGAATGTGGTTGCTATGTATGGCCATAAACTCTACAGTAGCTCTCTTCAGCAATTGGAATTCAATAATTGCCCAGTTCTTAAGCTTCTTTCTGATTTACAAGGATTGACTTCTCTTCAGAAATTGACTTTTGTTGACTGCCCAATCCTTGAGTTTCTTCTGGATTTATGAGGATGGAATTCTCTTCGGATTTTAATCATCTTCTATTGTTCAAATGTGAAGAAGTCTTTGACATATGATCTCAAATCCCACTCCTTTCTTAGGAATTGTATGTTGATTTTATTCAAAGAGACAAGCTGCAAGGAGATCCAACTATTTTCACAGACTTGATTAATTTGCTACAGTAACATGTACTCATTCTCTATATCTATCCCTAGTTTCGATTTTAGGTTCTCAATTATGAATTCTTATTAAATTGTTCTTTCCATCTTCCGAGGTTTTAACATGTAGTTTCATCCAATGCAATTAATTTTAGGTCCCGATCTTGTTTCGACCGGATGGTCGGTTGTCAGCCAAACAAAATTAATACAAATTCTTACTTCACTAATATAGATTAGAATATAATAATAAGAACAAGTTCGTTCCCACAGAGAAGCATGTGATTGTTAATTACTTTCAATTACTTATATAAACAGGAGGGTTTTTGGTTGTGATTATAACTAGATTCTACTAAAACAAACAGATTAAAACGAATATCAGAGATAAATAACACTGGTTAGACAGTTCATCTTCCATCTTCCAACATGTTATCAACTAAATCATACTCAACATTCATGCACTCTCAATATACATAACCCTAAAGCATCCTATCGCAGGCTTACTCCGGCAAAACTTCTATTATCATCAAAGGCGCAAGAGCCACTCTTTGAATCCTTTTCAACGAACAACTTGGCGCAAGAGCCACTCAAGTTTAACCCAATGAAAGCAATGGTCTTTGTGAGTTGAGGTTTTTCTAAGCAACCCGGCGCAAGAGCCACACGGATTCAATCTAGGTCACGCTTCTACACATAATTGCATGGTAACATCCCGTCATTAACAACTACGTTATGCTACTTGTAACAAGGATCTTTCGACAATTCCGGATCTCAAACCCTAATTTAGCTATAGATGTCAATGCATGCTCATCTAATTCATGACTTAAACAAACAAGCAATCCATCATACAAGGTGTTATAAACGGTAGAACATAAGCGATATTGAATAGATTATGAACATATGAGAATGAATACTTCAATTAATAAACATTTTTTCCAACTTAGGACTACATCTCTAACCAATAAGAAAGGTTTAGTTCATCATGGATTTCTCAAAATCCATGGAAAATAATAAAATAATAAAGAAAACAAGTAAAGCAAACCCTAGAAACCGTGATCTTCAATCCCAACCCCAACCCCAAGCCCTAGCTCTTGTTCTTTTTGTGTTTTTCAAGTCTCCAAAAGTATTCAAGATCTCTTTCTAGGGTTATGGAAGTCTTCTTATATAGTCTTCATCATAGCTAGGTGTTAGAGTCCTAATGTGACCATGATACCTTGATTTGGAAGTCAAAAACCTGTCTTAGAAGTGGCTCCCGTCGAGTCATAATCGGTAGTCAAGATACCCTCCTTATCTACCGATTGTAAGAGCTCAAAATATGACTTTCCCGTCGAGTCATAATCGGTAGGTAATTTTCCCTTGTTATCTCCCGATTGTGATGCTGAGTGTTTCATTATTTTCTTTCGGTTGTTTTGCTCATAACTTTCCCATACAGACTCCAAATGACCTCATTCTTTTTGAGTTGGATTCGTCTTCTCGTTCTCTTCAAAATGGTATTAAGAACTCCTAGATTTGAATGAGTTGAATTTGGTCTTTGGTCATTCTCCATTGGCAGAACTTAACTTCCTTGTTCATTTCGTGTCGTAATGAACTCCTTTCTTCTTCTTTGGTTGAAGACACTTCAAAACTCATAAGAATCTCATAAAAAAACAAAATCAAAGAAACAAAATCAAAGCATAATTATATGAAAACTAACAAGAATTCAATGAATTAGAGTATCCAAATAATGCAAATAATACAAATAATGCACCTATCAAATTCCCCCCACACTTGCCTTTTGCTAGTCCTCGAGCAAACTACAAATCTAAACTAACCTAAACTACAACAACTTCATTTCGTTGAGGATACGGTTACACTTAGCATGTGTAACAAGCCTTTAAACCCCTAGGTGTCCCTAGTGGACGAGTTATAGTCTCGTGAGGATTTACAAGAGGTATACCCACAAAACCTAATTTCCAACTTCAAAACATTCCAGAGCACATGCATCCAAAGAGATACGAAGACATAAAGTTTTTGCACACTAACAATAAGAAGTTAAAAGTATAAAGAACATTATTCTCATGCTTAACCCTTGATTTAGGAGAAAACCACCATATAAAAGAATCCAGGTTCGAGAGTGACCGAATGTTTCTGCCTCACAAACAAGATTTTATGAATATAATACTCAAAAGACGCACTTTATGGTTCTCACATGTGTGAAGGCAAGAATGAAGATAGAAATCTTGCACACGTTGAATGGTAGGAAGGAAAGGTGACCTTCCGAATCATATGAAGATGTTATCCCATAGAATGTGAGACGAAAAAGAACCCCTTTTTATTTTTCTAGTGACCTCTAATAAAGGAAATCAACCACTATGCGAGGATGAGAATGCTTACTTACCTTCTCACCCGATAGGCAATCAACACTACTCTCACATCATCCAATAGAAACTTCTTCGGTCTTCAACCGTTGATGATGAACTCTTGAACTTCGTAGAACCTTGACAATTTGTAACTATTTTCCTCATTTTCTTGTTGTTTGAAACTTCTCTATAGGTTTATTCTTCCCCACGACCTTATTGATTGAATACAAAAAACAAATATACACTAAAGCAATGATAAACATTTTTTTTTATGAACTGAAGAGTAAATAAAATGATAAAACTACTATGGCCGTGGGATAAAGACTTTACCACTTGATTCTTCACAAAATGTATCACATCTTTTGATTTCTTTCGGTTTTGTACATAAGTCTTCAACATGTATATATAATTCTGCTAATTGTATTGTTGCTTTGCTTGAATATGGAATTTGCTCTTTATTGAACGGTTGCTTGTAAACCTTGACTGTCTTCAACTTTCCTTCAAATTTTTGATGTTCCGCTTGTTGATGATGATATGTTTCTATGGACCTTTTATTGCGAGAGAATGGTGCCAACTGCAAACAAGACTACAAAATAGAGTTAGCAATTTTGATGACACCCTCATGATTGATAGAAATAACACTCAAGAGATCAGAAAGTAGTGCTAAAATTGGTGCGAGGTTAGGTAGCTCATCATTCTACCCGGTTTTTTTTGTAGATGAAACACTCTAAACGGACAATTAAAGGTTTGGTGCCTCACTCATGGGTATTGAATGATCAACGACTCTAATATTGTATTCTCAACCGACAGTTTAAGTCCAATTTTTTCAGCTCTAGCCTCTCAACAACTAAGCACTCCGAATATAGTTCTCTAATACTTCTAAGTTCAGTTATTTCGGTTAGAACTCCGTATGTAAACGTAGCTAGAAGTATACTAAGTGACTCTAAAATCTCTAAAAGTTGAAGGTTTTCATGCTAATATGTACAAAAGTCTTAAAATTCTGTATATAAAAGCAAATACTAAAAATGGTTATTTTGACTTTGGTAACTGGGTTTTGTCCAGATTTTGTGTTCTTACTTATATTTGTCCCACGTTAGACTTTAGTACCTGGAATCACTGTTCACCTTGGATGACAAAGTTAAAATACTTACTTCCGCTTAGATTTTTTTTAAATAAAATAAATTAATACTTAACGCCGTTAATGACGCCGTTAGCACGTGAGTTTTTTTAAAACTCACATGCCTTCAACATTATCCTACGACTACCTTTATTCAGATCCAACGGTCTGATTTTTACATGTACTCCTCAATAATCACTTCAACAGAAAATCCAGACGGTATAGTTTGCTTCAATAGAAGTTAAAAAACAATACACACATCAAGATTGCAATTATTGTTATATCTGGAAAGTGCAGGCATGGACCACATCGATGAGATTTTCAGATTCTTTGTTAAACTAAACGAAACCCACTTCCATTAATTAAAATCCGAACACATACAAATTCCACCATTCAACCAGAATTCCCCAAGGAACCTCAAATTTATGATTACCATATCAGGATTAGTATCCTTTCCAGTAGCTCCAGGACTCACAATTACACTTTCAAGAAGAAATTTGTCCTTGCATTGTGAATCAGGGGGTGCTTCACTCTGAGCTTGCATCGTAACTGGTAGAACATTTTTTTATATTGTAAATCAATAAAGATCACAAATTCTAAGAACACAAAAGTTATGGGATGGACCAAAAAATACATGTTACGTTACATGTAGACCTAGGCAAAACAACACCAGTTTTAGGCCGGACACAATACTTCTTCGGATTCGTTGTCTTAACCTGTGAATCACCAATTCAAAATTCAACTACCTATAATATCGAAGTTTCTCTCATTTATATCTTTCTTCTCCTCCAATATCGAACTTCTAAAACAAACCACAATTCTAATTGTTCACAAACTCTGGTAATTCTCTAATATCCACACTATTCAATACAATCTAACGGCGGAAGCAATACTTGTGAACCATTTTTCCGGCCAAAAACTCTTTCCTAATTCGAGATAGTATTTCCTTATGAACCTGAACTTCCAAAACCTGACTTTACCTTGCCAAAGTTAGCTTCAAATCAAATTCATTTCAGCCCCAAAAATCTTCCACTGAACCATGGAAAGCATTCAATCTTCAATGCCTTTTTTACCTGAACTCGTCTTTAGCCACAACAAAACCCATAACAACATACCCCATCTATTATATCTTCTTTGCCTCCATGTTTCTCAAATCCAATTTCACGAATCCCTCAAACAGATCCGACTCCAACCTGTATCCTACTTCATTCTCAGCTTCGAAGAATCAGCAAAACCCATGACAACAATAAAACCACGGTTAGAACAGTTGCGAACAAAGTTGTACTAAACTGGTGGTTCAGTCATTTAAACGAACACCTGGATGTATTTTGTTGATGATACAAATATGAGCTTGATACTAGCTTCTCAACCCATTGCATCTCCTTCCCTGCAGTAATTTCTACATAAATAACCAGTCAACATTTCTAAGAATTTAATCATTCATAAACATCACCATTCAGTCATCTTCTTCTTGTTTTTGGTTGTAACATCAGCTTCTCAAACTAACTTTGTCTGAACCTGAACATATTGAAAATCCATCTTCAATCTTCACATCGTCACCCAAATTCACAATCGAACCTAATTCAGCCCCCAAAACTCGACCAAAACTACCACCATGGTGGATGTGGTTCGATTTGAGACAAGAAGAAATAGAAGAAAGATGGTCGTTCGTTCTGAGTTCGAGAATTGAAGAACACAAAGAAGATGAGATGGGTTTATGTTGATCTGATTATAGCAGAGAAATGGGTTTGCTGTTGTTGCCGTGGTGATGCTGCTGAGATATGGATTTAATTTAGAAGGGTTCTTGTTGGCAGAGATGAATCGATTGAAGAGAAGGAAGAATAAATGGGTTTGTGATGATTGAATTGGTATGGGTTTTTGAAGAACTGATAAGGATTCGGATGGGGGTTTGTTGATTCCATGAATTGGAGAAAACAAGTGATTACTGGTGATGGCAATTGAATGGTGGTGCAGTGAGCTAGATGGATGATAAAATGGGTCTGGTGGTTGATTGCTGGAATTTGAGGTTGTAGAATGGTGCGATATGGTGTTGTTGTTGTTGATTACGGTGAAGATTGGTGTTTAGATTGGACCTGCTTTTGAAATACATGAAGTGGATGAAGGCGGAGAAGCAGGTAATAGATGGAGGCGGAGAAGCCAATTTCTCTGATAGATGTAGGCGGAGAAACAAATGATTAGGTTATGGAATCATTTTGGGATGTTATTTTAGTTAGTTAGATCTTAACCGTTGGTCGTGTCGTCATCTAACAAAAATAATTCAAGTTCTTACTTCACTAATATAGATTATAGTATAGTAATAAGAAAAAGTTCTTTCCCACAGAGAGGCATGTGATTGTTAATTACTTTCGATTACTTATGTAAACAGGGGGGGGAGGGGGTTTGGTTGTGATTATAACTAAATTATACTAAAGTAAAAAGATTAAAATGAATATCAGAGATAAAAAACATTGGTTAGAGAATTCATCTCCATCTTTGAACATGTTATCAACCAAATCATACTCAACATTCATGCACTCTCAATATCAATAACCCTAAAGCATCCTATCACAGGCTTACTCCGGCAAAACTCCTATTACCATCAAAGGCGCAAGAGCCACTCTTTGAATCCTTTTCACCGAATAACTTGGCGCAAGAGCCACTCAAGTTTAACCTAATGAAAGCAATGGTCTTTGTGAGTTGAGGTTATTCTAAGCAACACGCGCAAGAGCCACTCGGATTTAACCTAGGTCACGCTTCTACACATAATTGCATGGCAACATCCCGTCATTAACAACTATGTTATACTACTTGTAACAAGGGTCTTTTGACAATTCCGGATCTCAAACTCTAGTTTAGCTATAGATGTACATGCATGCTCATCTAATTCGCTACTTAAACAAACAAGCAATCCATCATACAAGGCGTTATAAACGGTAGAACATGAGCGATATTGAAGAGATTATGAACATATGAGAATGATCCATTCAATTGATAAACATGTTTTCCAACTTAGGACTACATCCCTAAACAATAAGAAAGTTTAGTTCATCATGGATTTCTCAAATGTAACTACTCCCCCAACACTTAAACTTTACATTGTCCTCAATGTAAATTGATTCCTCCAATGTAAAATCAAGATGGAAAATCCTAACATGATATGAAAATAAAAACAAAAAGATGGAGATAGAAATACGAAACCAATGGGTTGCCTCCCATTTAGCGTTTAGTTTAACGTCTTCAGCCCGACTTTTAGGTCGTCCATAGACCAACAATCTGAAAATTTGGGGATCCACCCATAGAAAAATCTGCATTGCAAATATTAACTTCACATAAGCATTAGTACAAGAAAATAATAGTGAAGTTATAACTCAATAGAAGTTTCCCCTACACTTACTTTTTTCTACACTCGGAAGTGGATAAAGAACATAGAATTCGGGAACCTCTATATACTCCTCTTTGCTAACCTGCATAGTATGAGAATCAAATATTTCCAACAACAAATATTTAGAAGAAAAATAATTCAATAATACTTTCGAAGCAAATACATTCAAGCCAAAACAAGGTAAAGGAAAAGGATCAATAAGCAAAGGTTCATTCGAACCTTCTAAAGTATCTTGAATTATGGGATCCTTATCTTTTTCAAAATTTGTAATGAATTATTTACCTCTTGTATATTGTGGTCCTTTATCAAACTTTCTAGTTGTTCTTCATTAGTTCCTGCCTCAACAAGAATCTCGGCATCAACATTATCAATATCATCCTTGGACAGTTCAATTGGGTCTTCCACACTATTGCTCAATTCGGTTTCATTCTCAACATACCCATCTTCATTTTCAGACTCACCGTAATAAGAATCTTCATCGGTTTCCCAACCTTTGTCAGAACGTCGTTTCAATTCCATACGAATGGTCCTACTAATTTCTTCGAGAAGCTCTTCCGGGGCTCCGTCATCTTCCAATTTGTATAGTTTCTGAGCAAGTTTTCTGGTATTCACATGCTTTCTACCATTAACTACATTAGAATCTCTTGAACACGACTCTTCCCTTTGAATGGTTGAATGATCATTATTAAGATCAAGAGTTGAGTTAACTACACAGTTATCATCAAAAATCCGATTCGGAGTTGGAATAACGTCATCACTGGTGTAAGGATTTTCAAAAGGTTCAAAATCATCATCGTATCCCATAGAATAACGTCGCTTACGTTCCTTTCTCAAAGCTCTTTTAGCTGCTTAAATTTCTGCACCTGATGCCCCTTCATCTATCAATTGCTCAAACCTTCTATCAAGTTCTTTCAAACTTGGTAGTCTTACACCATTATTTATACTATAGTTTCTAAATCTTATCTCCTCCCGTTGAATAGGTGAATGATCATAATTACGATCAAGAGTAGATTTAGATAAACTATCACAAGACTAATTATCCTCCCCTCTTTGTAATTGTTCACTTACATACCTATTATAAGGAGATTGGCATGTATGAGAATAATTAAAAGGGTACGTGGAATATTGGTCATAACCAAAGGATTGGTTGTGATTATACTCCCCATATGGTTGGAAATTGTCATAGGGTTGATATTGAAAACCAAATTGATTACCATTATAAGCTTGATCTTGTGCACCGTACATGGAATACAAGTACCTGAAATAAGATTCTCAAAACTAGGTTAGAGAATAAAAAAAAAACAAAAATAATCAGAAATAAAAATAAAACAAAAAATAAGAAATAAGAAATCAAAAACAAATAACAATCTGCTATGCCTTCCCGGCAACGGCGCCAAAATTTGGTCGGTTCTCAGTCGAGAAAATTATTCAAGTTCTTACTTCACTAATATAAATTAGAGTATAGTAATAAGAACAAGTTCGTTCCCACATAGAGGCAGGTGATTGTTAATTACTTTCGATTACTTATGTAAACAGGGGGGGGGGGGGGGTTGGTTGTGATTATAACTAAATTATACTAAAGTAAAAAGATTAAAATGAATATCAGATATAAAGAACATTGGTTAGAGAATTCATCTTTATCTTCCAACATGTTATCAACCAAATCATACTCAAAATTCATGCACTCTCAATATCAATAACCCTAAAGCATCCTATCGCAGGCTTACTCCGGCAAAACTCCTATTACCATCAAAGGCGCAAGAGCCACTCTTTGAATCCTTTTTACCGAATAACTTGGCGCAAGAGCCACTCAAGTTTAACCTAATAAAAGCAATGGTCTTTGTGAGTTGAGGTTATTCTAAGCAACACGGCGCAAGAGCCACTCGGATTTAACGTAGGTCACACTTCTACACATAATTGCATGGCAACATCCCGTCATTAACAACTATGTTATACTACTTGTAACAAGGGTCTTTTGACAATTCCGGATCTCAAACTCTAGTTTAGCTATAGATGTACATGCATGCTCATCTAATTCGCTACTTAAACAAACAAGCAATCCATCATACAAGGCGTTATAAACGGTAGAACATGAGCGATATTGAAGAGATTATGAACATATGAGAATGATCCATTCAATTGATAAACATGTTTTCCAACTTAGGACCACATCCCTAAACAATAAGAAAGTTTAGTTCATCATGGATTTCTCAAAATCTATGCAAAATAAACAAGAAAGCAAGTAAAGCAAACCCTCGGTATTGTGATGATCAATTGCTCTCCAAGCCGTTCTCCTTGTGTTCTTCAAGTGTAAAAGATCTCTTCTTAATGTCTTGTATGTCTCTTTATATAGTATCCACGAAATCAAGGTTTTTAATGCTTCCGGGACCATGTTTTCCATGTTTTAGAAGCCCACACACGTGCCGAAACTCCCCCTTTTACGGTTGGGTTCGAGCCAATAACCCAACCGTAACTCTGGCACAAAAATATCACCCCAAAACACCCAATTTTACGGTTGAGTTCGAGCCAAGAAACCCAACCGTAACTCTGTCACAAAAATTCGCTCCAAACTTCCCCAGGTTTACAGTTGGGTTCGAGCCAAGAAACCCAGCCGTAATTCCTCTTGGATACTTTTTTGTACTTCACTATTTTGATCATATCTCCCTCATCCGGTGTCCGATTGACCTCATTCTTTTTGGGTTGCCTTCTTCTTTCAATTATCTACAAGATGGAAGTGGAAAAATCTTCATGATTTTTTAACCAATTTTACGGTTGGGTTTGAGAGTCTAGACCCAACCGTAAATCTTTCTGGAATTTTCCTTCAAAATCAACTTCTTTTACGGTTGGGTGTTGGGGTACTTTCCCAACCATAAATCTTTCTGGAACTCTTGTTTCAAAGTTGTGTTTCCATCCTTTAACCTCTTCTTTTTATGCCGGAATGAACTCCTTTCCTCTTCTTTGGTTGAATATACTTCAAAACTCCTAAGAAACTCATAAACAAACAAAATCAAAGCATAATGATATGAAAACTAACAAGAAATCAATGAATTAGAGTATCCAAATAGTGCAAATAATGCACCTATCAACCGTTCATCTTTGAGATGGAACAAGATCTAATATAAACCGAGATCTTAACTGTTAGGGACTTGGTTTGTCATTGATAGCAAAGTTTATTTTTTTTAGTAATTCAAATTTAATTGACGGAAAAAATGACACGTCATCATTTCACGGGTCTTAACGGGTGAACAGTGATTCCAGGTACTAAAGTCTAAGGTTAGACAAATGTAAGTAAGAACACAAAATCTGGACAAAAGTCAGGTACCAAAGTCAATGTAAATTGATTCCTCCAATGTAAAATCAAGATGGGAAATCCTAACCTGATATGAAAAAAAAATAAATCAAAATATAAAGATAGAAATACAAAACCAATGGGTTGCCTCCCATTTAGCGCTTGGTTTAACGTCGTCATCCCAACTTGGCATTCCCTGCTACTCCTCCAGAGAGAGTGCATCTACTAAATTGATCTCAACCCTCTCAGGTTCAAACGGCTCATAATAGGGCTTCAAACGATGCCCATTCACTTTAAGCTCCTTCCCTGTTAACAAGCTACGAATATCCACTGCACCATGAGTAAAAACGTTAGACACAACAAAGGGTCCTATCCAACGAGACTTCAATTTTCCAGGAAATAAATGAAGGCGAGAATTAAACCAGAGAACTTTTTGTCCAACCATAAAATTTTTTCTAGAAATCCTACTATCATGAAAAGCCTTTGTTTTCTCCTTGTAGATTCGTGAACTTTCATATGCATCATCACGAATCTCTTCCAGTTCACTCAATTGAAGCTTCCTTTGTTTACCAGCCCCATCCATATCCATGTTGCACTGTTGAATAACCCAAAAAGCCTTATGCTCGATTTCAACAGGAAGATGACAAGGTTTACCGTACACAAGTCTATATGGGGACATCCCAATAGGAATCCTGTATGTTGTTCGGTATGCCCATAATGCATCATTGAGACGTGAACTCCAATCCTTCCTTGATGGATTCACTGTTTTCTCTTGGATGGGCTTCACCTCTCGATTAGAGACTTCTGCTTGCCCATTTGTTTGTGGATGATATGCTGTAAAAATCTTGTGAGATATGTTATACTTTTTCAACAAACTCTGCAAGAACTTGTTTCGAAAGTGTGATCCCCCATCGCTGATTATGGATCTTGGAATTCCAAACCTTGTAAAAATATGTTCTTTAACTAAATCTGTAACCACTTTAGAATCATTAGTAGAGGTGGATTTAGCTTCCACCCATTTCGAGACATAATCAACAACGAGTAAGATGTAAAATTTACCAAAATAATTAACAAAAGGACCCATAAAATCAATGCCCCATACATCTAAAATTTCAACGAAAAGAATAAACTTTTATGGCATTTGATTGAGAGCACCTAGATTGCCCGTTCTTTGACATATATCACAAGTTGTGCAAAATACATACGCATCTTTAAATAAAGTGGGCCAGTAGAACCCACTTTCAAGTACCTTTAAAGAAGTTCTCTTTTCCCCAAAGTGTCCTCCACAAGCGTATGAATGGCAGAAAGACAAGATAGAATTGTATTCAGATTCGGGTACGCACCTTCGCATAATTCGGTCATGGTTCTGAAACTGAAATTAAGAAGAGTTGTATTCATATTTGGGTACGCACCTTCGCATTATTTGGTCATGGTTTTGAAACTGCAATTAAGAAGAGTTGCTCATCTAGAAAGCTCTCACATAACAGGATAGCTTCTTCGTCTACAGTAAGACGACTCAAGTGATCCGCAATGGTATTCTCAGTTCCTTTCTTGTCTTTAATTTCGAGATCAAAATCTTGTTGAAGTAGTATCCATCGAATGAGACTTGGTTTCGCCTCCTTCTTTGTAAGTAAATACCTAAGTGCTGCATGATCAGAAAACACAACAACTTTCGTACCAAGTAAATAAGAACGAAATTTCTCCAATGCAAAAATGATCGCTAACAACTCCTTTTCCGTGGTCGTGTAGTTTGTTGGGCCTCATTCAACGTTTTGGAAGCATAATAAATAACATGAGGTGTTTTCCCAGTACGCTGGCCTAAAACTGCACCGATCGGGCATCACACATTAGCTCAAATGGCTTGATCCAATCCGATGGTTTAATGATAGGGGTTGTTATCAAAAGTTCTTTCAAACGATTGAATGCCGCCAAACACTTCTCATCAAAGTTAAAAACCTCGTCCTTTTGTAATAAATGGCATAATGGTGATGCAACCTTGGAAAAATCTTTGATAAACCGGTGATAAAATCCTACATGACCAAGAAAAGCAGGAATCTCCCTCACCGTAGTAGGAAGGGTAAGAGCACGAATAAGATCGATCTTATATTTATCAACTTCCAAGCCTTTAAAAGATATAATATGGCCTAACACAATGCCATGAGTTACCATAAAATGTCAGTTCTCCCAATTTAGCACAAGATTAGTTTCAACACATCGTTTAAGAATCAATGTAAGGTTATCCAAGTACAAGTCAAATGAATCGCCATACACACTGAAATCATCCATAAAAACTTCGATAATGTTTTCAACGTAATCTGAAAAGATACTTACCATACACCTTTGGAAGGTAGCGGGTGCGTTACACAAACCAAAAGGAATCCTTTTGTATGCAAATGTTCCAAAATGACAAGTAAAAGTAGTATTTTCTTGATCCTCGGGTGCTATAGCAATCTGATTGTAACCTGAATAACCATCAAGAAAACAGTAATACGAGTGTCCTGACAATCTTTTCAACATCTGATCCATAAAAGGTAAAGGAAAATGATCTTTTCTAGTGGTTGAATTAAGCTTTCGATAATCAATACAAACTCTCCAACCGGTTTGCACTCGAGTTGGGACAAGTTCAGTGTCTTTATTCTTCACCAATGTAACACCTGACTTCTTTGGTACAACTTGTACTGGGCTCACACAGTTGCTATCAGAAATTGGGTAGATAACTCCCACATCTAATAACTTAAGTATCTCTTTCTTTACTACTTCCATCATTGGAGGATTCAAACGACGTTGAGCTTCCCTTGTAAGATTTGTTCCCTCCTCAAGTAGTATTTTATGCATACACGTAGAAGGGCTTATTCCCTTCATATCATCAATTTTCCATCCTATGGCCGGTTTATACTCCTTCAACACCCGAAGAAGTCTTTGTTCCTGCAATTCAGTTAGTTCTTTAGAGACTATTACCGACAACTCCTCATTATCACCCAAATAAATGTATTTTAGGTGATTAGGAAGAAGCTTAAGTTCTAGTTTAGGAGCCTGCAAGACAGATGGAAACAATTCTTCATTAGTGCATGGTAAAGAGATAAATGAAATATCATGATTTGGTGGGAATTGTTGTAATGAATTAAGTTCACAAATAGCTTCCTCAAATTCATCCCCTAATTTAAGCTCGGTTCTTGGATCCATAAGATCTTTAAAACCCACACTCCTCGTGATAATAGTCTTCAATGAATCATTACTCCCCAAATTAAACATTTGTTGAGATAAAGAGTCAATAACATCAATAGAGAAACAAGAATGGACATCACTAGGATATCGCATCGCCTCATAAATGTTGAAACATATTATTTCTCCATCAAACT
The DNA here is from genome assembly GCA_023531435.1 of Papaver californicum. Lineage (NCBI taxonomy): Eukaryota > Viridiplantae > Streptophyta > Magnoliopsida > Ranunculales > Papaveraceae > Papaver > Papaver californicum. The sequence goes on along the minus strand of JAJJMC010001370.1, from coordinate 1,043,124 downwards.
CCATTGTCAATGTCCCACTATAGACATCAATTTTTGTTCTCGCCGTACGCATGAATGGACGTCCCAGTAGAAACAGTATAGATGAATCAGTTGATCCATCTGTCATCTCCAGTACACATAAATCTGTTGGAAAGACTAGCTAATTAACCCGCACAAGCACATCTTCAACAATACCTCTAGGGTATACATTAGAACGGTCAGCTAATTGTAAAAAAATTCTAGTTTATTACAAAGGTCCTAAATTAAGAGATTCATATGTAGATGCACGCATAACATTTACCGATGCTCCTAAATCAAGCATAGCCGTAGTAAACGTCGTGTTACCAATAACAATATGAATATCAAAACTACCGGGATCTTTACATTTGAGTGGGAGTTTCTTTTGCAAGATAGCCGAACCATTCTCCCTCACTCTAATTACCTCATTACCTGTTAATCTTTGTTTATTGGTGCACAAGTCCTTCAGAATTATCGCATATTTGGGGACTTGTTTAATCGCATCTATGAGTGGAATATTTACATGAATCTTCTTGAAAATGTCTAAGATATCCTTATCTTGTTTCACCTTTTTCGAGTTAGCAAACCTGTGAGGAAAAGGTTAAGGAGGAACATAAGTAGAAACAGGAGGTTTAGAGTTTTCTTTAGGTACCTCATCAGTTTGGGAAGAGTCAGTAATCTCTTTCTCCAAAAACGGCCCCTTAGGGTCTTTGTTTTTATCAGCTTCCTCTGGTTGCACAGTTTGTGTACCACTTCTCAATGTCACGGCGTTGACATTTTCTCTTGGATTGATAGGTTGAGAAGGGAGTTTCCCACTATTCTGTGTCTCCAGATGATTCAGTCTACTGGTCATCGTGCTCATCTGAGTTTGTAGCTCTTTTATCGCATTATCAGTTGTTTGCTGATTTTTCTGCATCAACGTCGTCATATTCTTCATCATGGAGAGCATCTCCGATGATTCTGAGTTTTGAGCTTGTTGTGGAGGTTGTACTTGTTGTTGGAACCCATTTGGACGATTGAAAACCGTCCCTAGAGCTATAGCTTGCTTGTTCGCATTACTGAAATTTGGATGATCTCTCCATCCTGGATTATAAGTGTTGGAATAAGGATCATACCGTTGTCTCTGCTGATTTGGGAATACTGCATTCACCTGTTCGGTTTCTTCTTCATAAGAGGGGATAACCACTGCTGCCATTTGTTGCATCATCTTCTCCATATTACCAATTCTATGCTCTAAATGCGGAGAAGAAGTAACCTCGTTAACCCTCTTGACGAGTGGTTCTGACCCACGACTTGAGAATTGTTGAGAGTTTGCTGCCATGTTCTCAATTAACTCTCTAGATTGAGATACTATTTTTTTCACTAATGCACCACCACCTGCAGCGTCGAGAAGATTTCTGTCACTTGCTTGAAGACCCTCATAGAAGTACTGGATGATCAATAAATCACTAAATTGATGATGTGGGTAGCTAGCCACCAATCTCTTGTAACGTTCCCAACATTCATACAATGTCTCTCCTGCCATCTGCTTAATGCCACAAATCTCTTTACGAATTTGAGTCGACTTTGATGTCTCTTTAAAAAGAGTTTCTTCAGACTATTCCAAGTTGTGACACTACCAGAAGGTAAATAGTATAGCCATTCCTTAGCAGTATCCATCAGGGAGAATGGAAAAGCTCGTAACATGACTCCATCAGCATCAGTCTCTGCTGGTAGCATGTCCATGACTATGTTATGGAAATCCATCAAATGTTTATTAGGATCTTCATTAGTCATTCCATGAAACTTTGGAAGTTCTCGAATCAACCTTGGCTTGATCTCAAATGTAGATGTCGTCTGAATACACCAATGTTGTGTATCTAACTTGTGAGAAGCTAAGTCTTTGAGTGTACTATTTGTATCACCCATTGTTTCGTGTTCTTCCTCTACGTATGAATCTGCGAACTCACTTGACGATGTACTTGGAGGAAGTGGAGTGTTCACTGCTCGAACAAAATATTTTAATAAAGTACCTGATCGAAGACGTATACTAATGGGACTTGCTCTCCCCTCTCTAAGCATTCACTGAAGAAATAGTACCGGAAAAACAATTCTTAAAGCTAAATTAAAAACTAGAAATAAGAAATCAAAAACAAAATAACAATCTGCTATGCCTCCCCGGCAGCGGCACCAAAATTTGGTTGATTGTCAGCCAAGAAAAATTAATTCAAGTTCTTACTTTACTAATATAGATTATAGTATAGTAATAAGAACAAGTTCGTTCCCACAGAGATGAAGATGATTGTTAATTACTTTCAATTACTTATATAAACAGGGGGTTTTGGTTGTGATTATAACTAGATTATACTAAAACAAATAGATTAAAACGAATATCAGAGATAGAGAACACTGGTTAGAGAGTTCATCTTTCATCTTCCAACATGTTATCAACTAAATCATACTCAACATTCATGCACTCTCAATATCAATAACCCTAAAGCATCCTATCGCAAGCTTACTCCGGAAAAACTCCTATTATCATCAAAGACGCAAGAGCCACTCTTTGAATCCTTTTCAACGAATAATTTGGCGCAAGAGCCACTCTTTGAATCCTTTTCAACGAATAACTTGGCGCAAGAGCCACTCAAGTTTAACCCAATGAAAGCACTGGTCTTTGTGAGTTGAGGTTATTCTAAGCAATCTGGCGCAAGAGCCACACATATTTAATCTAGGTCACGCTTCTACACATAATTGCATGGTAACATCCCGTCATTTACAACTATGTTATGCTACTTGTAATAAGGATCTTTCGACAATTCCGGATCTCAAACCCTAGTTTATCTATAGATGTCAATACATGCTCATCTAATTCATGACTTAAACAAACAAGCAATCTATCATACAAGGTGTTATAAAGTAGAACATAAGCGATATTGAAAAGATTATGAACATATGAGAATGAATACTTCAATTAATAAACATGTTTTCCAACTTAGGACTACATCTCTAACCAATAAGAAAGGTTTAGTTCATCATGTATTTCTCAAAATCCATGGAAAATAATAATAAAGAAAACAAGTAAAGCAAACCCTAAAAATCGTGATCTTCAATCCTAACTCCAAGCCCTAGCTCTTGTTCTCCTTGTGTTTTTCAAGTCTCCAAAAGTATCCAAGATCTCTTTCTAGGGTTATGGAAGTCTTCTTATATAGTCTTCATCATATCTAGGTGTTAGAGTCCTAATGGGACCATGATACCTTGATTTGGAAGTCAAAAACCTGTCTTAGAAGTGGCTCCCGTCGAGTCATAATCGGTAGTCAAGACACCCTCCTTATCTACCGATTGTAAGAGCTCAAAATATGACTTTCCTGTGTCCAAAACTTGCCATAATCAGTAGATAACTATCCATAATTGGTAGATAACTTCGCCATAATTGGTAGGCTCGATTTCCGTGTTAACTACCGATTTTTAGAGCTGAAAAACGAAGTTTTCCTGTACCCGAAACTGCCTATAATCGGTAGGTAATTTTCCATTGTTATCTCCCGATTGTGATGCTGAGTGTTTCATTATTTTCTTTCGGTTGTTTTGCTCATAACTTCCTCATACAGACTCCAAATAACCTCATTCTTTTTTTGTTGGATTCGTCTTCTCGTTATCTTAAAAATGGTATTAAGAAATCCTAGATTTGAATGAGTTGAATTTGGTCTTTGATCCTTCTCCATTGACAGAACTTAACTTCCTTGTTCATTTCATGTCGCAATGAACTCCTTTCTTCTTCTTTGGTTGAATACACTTCAAAACTTCTAAGAAACTCATAAAAAAAAAAAAAAATCAAAGCATAATGATATGAAAACTAACAAGAATTCAATGAATTAGAGTATCCAAATAATGCAAATAATGCACCTATCACCGGGACCGAGACACTGAAATAACTTTATCTCGGAAAGATTTTTGGTAAAATTTCTGAGTCTTAATTTTTGAATTTTACTCCCTCCGTCCAAGTTATATAGGTGGAGAAGTCAAATATTTTAGATTGAAAAAATTATATGGAATTCATAAATGGGTTCATCTTCTTTCCTATATTACCCTTACTTTTTGATGAAAGCTAAATACATTAATCTAGTTTAAATGTACTACTACCTTCGTCCATGTTATATAGGCAAAGTTTTAGTTTTTGGTTGTCCATAATATAAGCATAGTTCAAATTCCTAGGTAGTTCTTTCCATGTATACCCTTATTATAATAATAGTATTATATTTAAATTAGATTAATGTATCTAGTTTTCATCAAAAAAGTAAGGGTAATATAGGAAAAATGATGGATATTTATGAAATCCATATAATTTTCTTAATCTAAGATATTTGACTTCCCCGCCTATATAACTTGGACGGAGGGAGAACTACTTTTATAATAAGGGTATACATGAAAAAAACTACCTAGGAATTAGAACTATGCCTATATAGATGGACAACAAAAAACTAAAACTTCGTTGATTTAACATGGACGGAGATAGTATATCCATAATATATATATACATACATATATATAATACCAAGCATATATAAAGTAATATTTTAAAATTTTATCTTAAAGAAACAATACCAATTTTTAAGAAAAGTTAAAAAAATCGAGTTCTTAGGGTTCGATTTCATTTTTGTTACTAAATCTCCATATTTTAAGCTTGTCTCGCGAGATCTTTGCGGGATCTCGGCCGTCTCAACTAGTTTCTCGGTTAAATATCTTCTCGGCGAGATTAAGAGACTGCCTCAACCATGGACCGAAACCGAGAATCTCGACGAGGTCTTGGTCCTCTCAGCCGAATATGAATACATTGGTTTCATTCCTATCTAAAGCTATAGAGGTGATTTTTTTTCTACTTTTTTTTAGGACTTATTCTATCATTGATATAACTGGCATGTTCTACTAAAATGGTGTACATCATGCAAATATAAATATACAGTTTCATCCTTATCTCAGGTTATGCACGAATCTGTTTGTTTAGCAAAAAAAATTGAGTTTATTTTATGTAATTTTATTGTCTTTATTGGTATATGAATGACTAAATAGAGCAAGACGTCGTAGATATAAATTATGTTTTTGTCCCTGAAAATCAACCACACTTCCTCTTTTTGTTCAGAATATCGGTTGTGCAATTGTGATTATAATTTATTTGAGTGTTATTTTATTTTTTTTATACTAATTCATGTTCTAAATTATGTCTGATTTGGTTTGGTTTTGATGTGCATATGAAAAGATTTGTATTACATAAATAATATCGAAGCAGTCGGTACGCTAAAAAAAAGGTTATGGTTTGGGTAGATAACAAAATTCACCACTTGAAAGATGAAATTCTCAGGCCCCGACCAGCATTGTTGGTAAATTTGTAGCATGGACATTCGATTTTTAACCAATGCAACCTTTTAATTTATGTTTCTACTTTATAATAAAGTTGTAGATGGTGGATTTTTTTCAAGGGTAAAATAGTTAATTTATGTCTCTGACCTGGGTCTCAGAAATATTAAACCTCATAATTCTGCAAAAAAATTTTAAGGTAGGTGATCATCCCTGTCTCTCTATATGCATGACTGAACTTGTCAGACAACTACATATACGGTCAAATTTACTGAATGAATCAACATTCATCACTGTACAAAATCAGTAGAATAACATTGGTGCTTATTACGACATTCCCAGATGTTCTATGATTTTTACATAACAAAATCTCAAGCTCCTAGATGGATTTCCCACTAGTATAGAGCAATTTGAGTATTATTTGGTGTTATGTTCCACATCTGAATTCCTAAAAATTACCTTGTGTCAATATTCATTCTCAACGGTTTATATTGACTTACTAAAATACCCATACAACTTTGTATATAAGTGTGTAGCAAGTTACATATAAACTTACTCGACTAAAATACCACAGTTGTGCTTAGATACCAAGTTAAAATTATGCTAAAGTACAAAATATAGCTTCTACTAGCTAAATCTAGCCTTGTTCATGTTAATCCTTTCTTAAGGAAGCAACTAACGTGAATGGCACCAAAGAGAATCCAATTTAGGGTTTGGGAAACACCAAAATTGAGTTTGCAATACTTATAATTGTCTCAAACAATCAATGAAGCCTTGGACGATTCAAAAATGGATTTGCAACGCTTATAAGACGTTACAAATGGCTTACTTAGTCGGCCAAGCCCTAGCTTGTCCGTCTTAGCTAGACGCTATTAAGCTTGTCCGTTTTAGCTTAATCGCGAAGCTTTTCCGTCTTAGCTTAGATGCCACAAAGCTTGTTCCTCTTAGTTTGGCCACTGGGTTTGTCCTTCTTAGGATATTAAGCTTGTCCGTCTTAGCTTAACAAGCTTTTCCTTCCATCTTAACAAGCTTGCCCGTCTTAGATATGCCACAAAGCTTGTCCGTCTTAGCTTAACAAGCTTGTTCGTCCAGCTTAACAAGCTTGTCTTCCTTAGCTTGTCCGTCTTAGCTACTTAAGCTTGTCCGTCTTAGCTCTTAACCATATCTTGTTCATCTAAACCCTAGCTTGCTCATCTAAACCCTAACTTGTCCGTCCAAGTTTCCAAACCTCACCTTATCTATCAACTAGGCCTCACACATATATTTTTCATACGTGGCCTCACACACATATATTTTCATGTGTGGCCACACACATATTCTTGTGTTCAGCATGTGATGTAATTTTTATAGTGGTAAATAAGGTGATCGTTTCTCGAACTTGTAAAGGTAATGATCTTAGAAAATAATGATTTAAATTAACTCTAGAAAATTCCAGGAGTATGAAAAAGACTAAATAACCTAAAGATGATTTTTGAATAATTTTAAAAGGACCAGGAATCAGGAATCAGGTAATTCTAACAACCTATGTGATTAATCAGATAATTCTTTTTAAATTAATTGAAGCGCAAGTAATTGCCAAAATTGGTTTTGTTATGCTAACAAACAGAGGTAAATCACAAGCATGGACTATCAAAATTAATTAACCAAGCATAATCCATCAAGCAAAAGCACAACTGTTGAAAGAAAACCGTTTCACTATTTAAAACTATGCAATTCTAATAACAAAAGAATTATAAATAATTATTAGAAAATAATTAAATCACATAAAATTGAGAAAAGTACCTTATCCATCATCCCAGTAAATAGACTTAGCTCATGGTGGAAAAAGATTGCTCAAAAGACCTCTTCATTGCTCAAAATATCGATTACAAAGGTGAATAACGCTGTAACAGCTGATTTGATACGCTTATATGCGTTACAGGAGAAGGTTCAGCTATTACAGGAGAGTTTTAAGCAATACAGGATTCGAAACAATACGCAACAGGAAAATTCAAATCAGCAACAGCTGTAAGTGTTGCTGAGTCGTCTTCTCCGACGGTGATGGATGAAGAACAGCCGCCCGGTGCAGTAGCAGTGACCGGACGTTGACGGAGCTTCACCGGAAATTTTCGGAATTCTTCTCTAGGTTTTTGTTGTCGATTTTCTTGGCTTCTCTTGGTTTATATAGGTAGTAGAAACCCTAGAGAGAGTTCTAAACCTAATAGAACTCTCTAAAACAGCCCACAAATCTCAATCCTAATCGAATCATGATTCCGACCAAATACATGATTTCCGAGCTGATTTCACGGGATCTTTTGCTGTTTATGACTTGTGTGAGATATCTATTAGTATTTGGAACAATCTGGAAGCAACAGAACTTACGAATCACTCGATTTGAACACATCCAGTAGTTTTCCCGATAAGTTGAATCGGCTGATCCGGCTGAGTCGACTCGCTGGCTCGCTGGGTTGAATCGCCTGGTTGACCCGCTGGGTTGACTCGCCGATCCTAGGGTGTCCCTTATCCATTCTTGGGGTGCCAATAACACTTGTCCTTGGGTGCCTTTATCACTTTTTGAGCCAATTTTTCCACAAATCTTTATTCTTCAAATGTACCTACAAAAGCATAAAAACACGTAATATTTGCAAGATCGAATACTAACTTAATGGAAACTAAGGTGCAATTTAGACACTAAAATGTGTCTATCAGCATGCTACACATATGCTTATACTCAGCATGCTACACTTATTTTTCTACAAAACACGTCAATGCTAATTGACTTATTCGAACTCAAATTGTTCCTCATAAATAAAATAAAATAAAATAAATACATATTTTATTTTAAGTGGGACTTGCTAGACTCATCAAGCTAGTTAAGCAAGACAAGCCTTTAGTCAATGGAGCAACTAAGCAGGCCTCATTCTACTTCACATTAGTAATAATCAATGTTAAAAAATTTACACGGGACATCAAAGATGTCACAAATGGGGGGATATTCACTAGGGTATTGGTCTGGTGGTCTACGGCACGCGGTGCAGCAATGCACACACTAGAGAGAAAGTCTCTGGAAGGTTCGGTCAGCAGTTGAGTAGAGGAGTAGTGGGTTGAGCATCTGCCCATTTATCCTCAATCGAAGTGGGAATAGTTACTAACACTTTCTCCACTTCACCATTATTCCGCTATCGACACTTTCTTCATGAGAAGAGGTCAGTGAACGGTTACAATAACTATTATAAATAGATTTCTTAATCTATTGAACAGAAGACAGACAAGAACAACGAAAGTCGAACAACTCGATCATTCATACAATCTTCTCACACATAGAGAATTGTTCATAGCTATTCACACCTATCACATCCTACAGAGTCTGATATTCTGACCTCAACCTTTCTTTTGCTTCCCTCCCTAAGACCAAACCTTTTCCTTCTCCTTTGTGACTGAAGCAAGATTGGAACGATCATTGCTTGGTTTAGGCCGGGATTTTACAGATTGATCTCTCGAACCTACAGAAAGTACTATCACAGTTAAAATGTTTACGGCTTAGACGAACATTCATCTGTTTACCCAACTTTTCCCAATTTACCCTCCAAATTCGTTTTCTCCACAAACATTTTGGCGACCACAGTGGGAGATTGTTTTAGGGTGAAAACAAATGTACGGTAAAATCTTATTTTCAAGTAGGTTCGAGAGATCAAGCTCGAACAGGATGAGCCTAAACCAAGATATGGTCGTTCACGTCCTACTTCGATCACAAATGTGGGGAAGATTGGGTAGGTCTTAGGGGAGGTAAGCAAAAAAAGGTTGAGAAAATCTTAGTGTGATGAGTAACTATAGTGTGTAGAGAAGAATGGATTATCTCTGGGATGAATCGTTAATTTTGTATATCTTAGTTCTTCCTTGTTATTGGTTCGAATAGATGAAGTCATTTATTTATTTTAGAGGAGACACACTGATCTCTCGTAAGTGTTGGAAGTTACAAAAAAATTAGAAGAGTAACATTGACATCCATGCCAGCATCAACTAGTGTCTTTCTGAACTTAACATCTCTGAGGCGTGCAGTAGTGAAAAGTCCGCGGTCACGCCTTTCATCATTATGATTGACCATGTCTTCCAAAGGAAGCTTATCTTGGGCATAAGTGTCTTCAACAAGATATGGTAGGAGCTTGCCAGATACGACTCGATTGAGGGCGGTAAAAAGATCTTTACGCCGATCCTTCGAAAAGTGGAGGAGCTCACACATGCCCTTCATTAATGAATGAACTGTTTGGTTGACCGGTTCTCCAGAGAGGGTAAAGCTCCCAACATGAAGGGTAGTTTTGTGAACACCTTCAGTCTCCAATTGGAACTCCCCTGACTCAATCTTCTCTTTTAAGATACGTCTTAGACCATTGCATTCATTGGTGGGATGATTAACAAACAGGTGGAAGCGACAATACTTCGGGTCTGGCATCTCTTGAGGAGTTGGCGGGCGTCGTATATGTGGTAACTTGACGATCCCCTCTTGTTCCCACACTTCTAGCAGTTCAAGGACTTCTTCCATAGGAATTGGAAAATCAGGACAGGTTGTGTCAGATTTTATATTCTGCTATTGCTATTGTTGTAATTGTTGTTGTTGTCGCGGTGCCTGATTCGCAGCTGAAGTGGAAGGGAGACGTTTAGTTTGTGGTTTTTGTTGAGATGGAACTTCTCTTGGTCCCTTCGTTATTGAAAACACTTATTGATAGTTGAATATTATACTGCTTGTTGATCATTTATCGACTTCCGCGGGTGTCTCCACGGTTTTCTTCTTCTATTAGTCTAGTTCTCTCCAGCAGGGAAGGATCAGTTGTGGTAGACCGTTTTGCGGCTTCGTGTAACTCATAGAAAATATGGAAACGTAAATTTTCTAAAAGATCACGATAGACATAGATCATACCATTAATACGGAGTTTTACCAACTGATGCTTTATCAAATTTGGATCATGGCAACCCAACGCCTGAATCCTGAATCTCTTCATGTAGTTATTGGGATGCTCATTATTCCTCTGGAACATTCTTCCTAGGTATGACAGGGTGACTTTCTCAGAGACGACGAAGTACTTTTTGTAGAAAGCATTGACCATGTCTTCCCAACCAGAGATGTTGTTGGCAGCATTATTATTGTACCATGTGTAGGCTTTCCAGTGAGGGAATTTGAAAATTCTTTGAGGCGCAGTACATGATTATATTCATATTCCCCTAGTGATTCCAAGAATCGAGATACATGTTCACGAGCATTCCAAGTTCCATCATATAACGAGAGAGCAGGAGAGGAATAACCTCTTGGTAGTGGGACTCTCTGAACTTCAGGCGGGTAAGGAGGCTGGTGTTGATGAAGTGAGGACGAGTCCTCATTGCCATGATTTCGTAGGAGTCTCTCCAGATCCACAAGAATGAAAAAATTAGATTGCTGGTACCTCTGCGGGGAACGATCAGTGATGACATCAACTTCATCATTTATTTGAGTCCTTGACATCCCAGCGTCAGTAGCCGATGTAAGGTTGATCCTGGTTAATTCCGTAAGGCGATGGCGTTGTTCTGAAGAAATTTTTTCTGTCAAGGTCTTAAGGCAAGCAAGTAATTCCTTCTGAGTGGTGGCCATGTCCACCTGCGTTCTAGCAAGAACTTCCTGTCTCTTTATCATATCAGCAATGTTGGGTGGCGTTTGAGTTTTTTCCTGGTTTTTTTAGCGGTCTTATCATTGGGAGAAGGTATGGTAGTAGTATTGGGAGTAGCGTTAGTACGAGAAGGGCCAGTAGTGACAGGGGTGTTTTAAGAATCGTCACCACCATCACTACCAGAACCAGTGATGAGAGTTATAACTGCTCCAGACCTAAGATCCACCATTTTGAATACCTAAAAATTGGTTTTTGTAATTGATAGGTTGATCTCCCGTTGTGGTCGCCAATTGTTTTAGGGTGAAAAAAATTGTACGGTAAAATCGTACTTTCAAGTAGGCTCGAGAGATCAAGCTCGAACAAGAAGAGACTAAACCAAGATATGGTCGTTCACGTCCTGCTTTGATCACAAAGGTGGAGAAGATTGGGTAGGTATTAGGGGAAGGAAACAAAGAAGGTTGATAAAATTTCAGTGTGATGAGTAATTGTAGTGTGTAGATAAGAATGGATTATCTCTGGGATGAATCGATAATTCTGTATATCTTAGTTCTTCCTTGTTGTTGTTTTGAATAGATGAAGCCATCTATTTATATTTGGAGGAGACACACTGATTTCTCGTAAATGGTGGAAGTTACAAAAGAAGTGGAGGAGTAACAATTTTGAAGATTGTAGTGGAGTCATGTCCGAAAAACAGGGAGAACTTGTATGACCACTACTCCTCGTACTCTCAACTTCTCTATAACCGTCCCACTACTTATTTCCTTCTTGTTCGTAGATATGTGTTGCCACAACGCATAATTACTGTAGACCGCCAGACCAATACCCCAATGAGAATCCCCCCCATGTGTTGCATTTGATATCTAATGGAAATAGTGAAGTCATGGACTATCACTTTTAATTAGGTCAAGTCAACGACTTGCTAGGTAGGTGAGGCGAGTTGCGTAATTCACTAATTTAGTAATCATAATGATTAGTGGCTATACACCATGACATATTTTATTGGCCAAATATTAGCTTAGAAGTGACTTGGCATAAATATGGGAGATGTTCAGAGCCAAGGCTGCATAAAGATTTCTTAAGGACCGGTCATGGCGCATTTAAGAATGAAGTTTGATAGATAGACACATAGGGATAGCGCTAGCATTAGGCTAGCATTTAAAGTGTGGCGCGTCTCTTGGGAACGCACCCTGGACAAGGATGGCACTCTAAGCCAGAGCAAAGTTAGCGCTTCGAGCAGAGCGCAAAGGAGTGGCGCGTTCCCAAGGGACGTGGCCTAAATTAGGTTAACACCTTTGGCGCAAAGGAATGGAGTGTCCCCAAGGGACGTGGCCTAGGCTAGCTAGCGTTGAGCATAAAGTTAGCGCTTTGAGTAAGCGTAAAAGAGCGGCACGTCCCAAAGGACGTGCCTAAATTAGGATAGCACTTTGAGCGCAAAGGAGTGGAACGTCCTAGAGGGACGTAGCTTAGGTTATTAACGTTGGGTGCTTAGGAGTGACGCATCCCTGAGGGATGTGGCCTAAATAGCTAGCGGTGTTAGCGCTTTATATATGGCGCGTCCTCGAGGACGCATCCTAGATAGCTAGCGTTGTTAGCGCTTTAGGTATGGCGCGTCCACGAGGACGCAGCCTAGATAGCTAGCGTTGTTAGCGCTTTTAGAAATGGCGCGTCCCTGAGGGGCGTGGCCTAGATAGCTAGAGCTTGGCGCAAAGAGCTATTCTTAGCCTAGATGCAACCGCAGAAAAGCTAGGGTTATGCTAGTGCTAAGGCACAGTGTGCTCTTTTAGAGGCATTGCTCTTTGATCACTACACCAAATCAACTATGTTGAGACATTTATATCCGTTGTTATGAATTTAAGAGACACATATAAGTGTCTCAAATCATGCGTCTGGAATCTTTGAGACGCATAAAGAGACACTTGTAAACATCTCTTAATTAAATTAAGCGACACATAATAAGTGTCTCTTAAATTAATTAGCGAAACTTTTTAAGTGAACTATTTTATTTTCTGGCTAATTAAAGCGGCAGATAAATTAAATAAGAGATATTTATTATGTGTCGCTTATTTTATCTGCAACATAAAATTATCCGCCTTAATAGTTTTGCCACATATAGATTTTTTATCTACTACACTTATATCTTTCTCAAAATTAAATTAGTTTTACAAAGAAAAATCTTAATTTTTCAATTTGGAATTCCCAAAATCAAAATTTCCTATACCTACATGTTTCATTTCAGCAGCTGAATACAGGCACCTAGCGATTCCAATTTCCATCAAATATGTAAGCACAATTGAATCAATTGAAGCATTACATATGAATCCATTTATACAACCATGACCAAAATCTCAGTCACAATTACATATGTAAGATACTTGACTAAAGTTATAACAAAAAAACAGCTACTTCCTATAACTGCAAGTCTGTCACTATAATTTGGGATCAAAGTTGAACATATTTTGGTATTGAATAACATGGTACCTCATATAAACTTGTTCAATCAGTATCATGAGACATTATCCACGTTTTCTATAAGAAATTAAAAAAGGAATTGCCTACAACTTGTTCAAATAAATATCCTATTATGCTTATCCAACTCTCTCTTCTTGATTTCCTTATAATGTCGCCTGATGTAAATGGAATATCTGTTGGAGCAGTTTAAATACTAAAAAAAATACTAAAGAAACGAGACAAGACAATACAATACAAAATAAGATAACCTCAACAAAATAAGGTAACCATGGTTCTGATAAACATAACGCAAATTAAGCTTGATTCATTAAATATGAGAAACTAGAATCATACAACTAAAATTGCTTCACAAATAGCTTGCAAGGGCTTAGGGGACTTGCGGATTATTCTACTCCTAAAAGATTACCTTTTCTCAGTTGGTAATTTCTCTTCTTCCCATAGTCAATGGTCATCATGAGCATCAGAAGAAAAGTGAAGCAGTAAACTATATATTCTACTCCTAGAGAGAAATATTAATTTCCATCAAAACAAATCGTAAGACTTCTCATTTACTAGTCCATCTAATATATTATACCAACATAATGTAAGAATTCTCTCATTTCTAATATGATATAGCGGACCATGTTTTAAGAAGCAGAATCCCTTATTGATGGACAACTCTAATGCAATTCACCAGTAAGCCAAAGGACTTCGGAATGAATTAGAGAGGTAGGAAAATGTTTTCTGTGTTAGATAAGCATCAGCATGGACCAATAATTAGCAACAACTTGGGAACATAAAACTACTAACCTCTTGACCGCCAGGTTGCTCATTATGGTGATCATGAGAACTACGGTTCTGCTCATCTCCTGTCTTTGCAGAAACTTGGGCGTCATTGTTCTTCTCAGGGTGTTCAAGGCCTTTCCGACTTCTCTTTGGTAACCCATACTTGTTTCGTATAGGAAGTAGTTAATAAGCTAACCTAGACGCTAGCCAATGGGCCACATAAAAAAATGAGGACAAATAATTACCATTCGACTCAGAAGAATTTCAACCCTCATGCCACTTCTCCAATTCTTTTCATCATTTAACGTCGATACCAGCTGGAAAAATTTTACAAAACTTAGAAAAGGAATGGTTGGGTTCCTCCCCCAACTTATGCATATTTTTACATTCCATGACTGAAGGAGCAAAAAACTTGATACTCATATCTTTCACAGCCGCCTCCACTGTCTCATACTCTACGGGAGCATACGTTTGCAGAAGTAACCAAAACCAGCGAGATTTAGCATTATTAATATACAGTACCACTGTATAACGTACCGATTATATAATCTAAAGTAAACAAAACTAGAGTGACAACTCAGCCTCGCTAAGACAATGAAAGAATGCAAACCATATTTGTATTTCCACTCCAGTATTTTGAACAGTAAATGATCACAATAACAATAAAATAAAAAAAGAACCCTTTATATCCATACCTTTCCGCTTACAGTTGTGTCTGCTTTGGTGCTCTTCATTGATTCAACAGCATGAGGATCCCTGATGCAGGTAATCTTATACTAAAACTTTTTCTGAAGATTCTCTTTTGATTGATTCTCTGGAAAATTCTCTACTACCACAACACATGCATGATTAGAGTTTCAGATTAAATATTAGAGACAAACTTTTAGTATATAAGGTGAGTGAAAAAGGTCGATTTCCAAAATAACAGAGGATACTTGTGCCTCGTTGACATCTATAACATGCAAAGAACGATCCTGTTTTACTCTCTTCCCATCTGAACTTACAACCTAGAATGGCACGACAACAGTTTTCAAACAAATTATACAGGGGGTCAGATATATAGAGAATCCCATAAATTATTAAAGTTCAAGAGGGAGAAAAGAGAGGAAGAGGAAAAGGGAGAGAACGATGAGGCCGTAGTGGAGAATGCAAAGGGAATCCAAGATTTTAATTATCTGTATAAAATTTCAGGAGTTACTATCAAAATTTTCTACTATCGTTGTCTGTACACCCTAAATGATTAATAACGACCGTCCGGTAGTTACTTCACACCCCAAATGATTAAGACATGTACTCAATTATATAGTTTTCAAATGGTTGTTGGTGATTGATTACACATTCATGATTCACCTACTTTAAGATTGTACGAATTAAATTGCCTAAAAAGCACATTCAACGTTCTATCGCAAGGTTACGCAATTGTGGCTGCCTTAAATGACCACCTTTGAAACACGAGATCTTTATTAATTTGGATAGAATGTTAATCAAAAGATGAAAATAACTTATCAAAGAGAGAACTCAAAGGAGAGGCCATTAAGTTCTTTTATAATATGGTAAATTGGTAACAAACTCACAAGCAGAGATGACCCCCAGAGAGCAGCCACCACTGATTCCTTGTTTTGTATAAGCTTTTGCATTTTCCTAAATGACGCACTAACTCCAACAGAGACTACGAGAGTCATTGGCAGAAACTAGTAAAAGATCAAAGATTCATTGGCAGAAATTAAAATGCATGGCTAAATATATCTTTATAACATCATTGATAAAAATTAAATGTTGCAGAAATAACCCAACGTGCAAATTTTATATGCCTGGACACTGCCAAAATTCCAGCAGATGAAAACTACTGCTGGGACTAAGTTTTACCCATAAAAGAGACTACAAGAATTATGTGATGATCAAAACTCTTGGTCTTTGGATCACAACCAACAAAATTTAAAACATAGTGAAGTTTGATATCTTATGATAAAATCAATTCATATTAACACTAAGAACATGATGATTAATCAGAACAAGAAACGAATTGACACAAGTATTTAACGTGGTTCGACAATCAAATTATCTACATCCACGGGTAGTAAAGATTTGTATAATTTTTATTCATCATCATATGTTAGGAAGATGTTATACTATGAAATTATAATCATGTTAATCAAAGAACAATTGAACTAAAATTTTACACAAGTCTCATACCTAAACTCTTTGCTCTGATCCTATGCCTTATGTCCAATTTTACTAAAGATTTTCCAGTCTCTATTCATGTTTATGAGCTTGGTATTTATAGCCAATTTGATGGGTCCCTCCAATTTACTTTTCCACCTATTTGTTCTTATCCATCCTTTGGAGCGAAGTGTAATCCCGCAAGACTTATTTGTATTTCCCGCAAGGCTTTATCGCGCTTCACGCAAGACTTAGCATGTGTATTGCTCATTTCCCTTAGTTTCTCACTTGAAGTCCAGCAACTCTTCTGCGGACTTGTACTCAAGTTGCAGTTTTTGGATTTGGATGAACGTTGCGGTCTTATTAGAATCATAGCATGTCTGACATGTGGCCCTTGAAAGTGACTTGTCATGCTTTAGTTCTTTTTGTGCCGCAACCTGTGAAGCTGATACGTGTCATGCATGCACCGATATTTATCATTTTCCTTTACTGTGTCAGGCTTTCTCGCAGCTTGGGTGTCAGTCATGCAACATAGCTATCCCTTTCGAGCAGTGTGTCATGCTTTCCCGCAACCCACGTGTCGATCATGCAACAGCGCTTTCAGTTCCAAATCTTATCGAATTTTCATATGTCTGTTTCAGTACTTCTTAAAAGCCTTACTTCGGTGTTTCTCGTTTCATCATAATCCGTTACTTCTCCAATAGTTTTTGAACACGTGTAGTTTGGAATTTATTCCCTCACAATTTGCCCCCTTTTCTTTTGAATTTTGACACATGGCAAAAATTTAGAAAAAGAAAAATAATTATTGCCCTTTCGACTTTCACACCTACAATAACTTCTCTTTCCACGTTTAGCTTTACTTTTTTCCGATTTTTACGCTAGCAGTAACTTTTTTCCCCACGTTTCTGTCAGTTGGCGGTTTCGAGGAAATCAAATCTCTGATAAAGGTTCTCTCTCTTTCAGTTTTCGACGGTTCGTCAGTTTCAGCTTTCTCTTATTTAATGTTAGTCATACCCCTCATTCCATTCTTTATATCCTTTGTCTTCTTCTTCTTAAAGTTTTGTGCTTTTCAAAGATTCCTCAGTGACTTTTCATTCTCCCAAACTTTTGTGATTAAGAATTTTTGCATCGGGATCAAGTTTTCTATTCATCCAGTCATCAGATTTTCTTCTGTCTTTTACTTTGTTACAGGTAATCTTCTTAACTTTTTCATTAATGTACTTGTTTATTTCTTGAACTGAATCTTTTAGAGTAATCAGTGATGGTTATAATGTTGACGATGTTGTTTTTTATCTGTTTATTGTTTGTTGGTATGAATGTTGACAATGATGATAATATTTTAGTTTTTGATGTTTGGTTGTTCTATCATGATCTTTTCCTTTCCTCGATTAGAAAATCTGTTTACTGGTCTGTATCTTGATTCAAAGGATGTCTTGTTGTTCTTCTGCTTTGTACCATTTCTGCTTTGTTCTTGCTTTTGATTATGATGTACTTATCTTATCTTCTCTTATTTTCTTATGTAGATAAAAATTTATCATGGATGGAAAGAATGATGGTAAAGTTACTGGTGATGCTTCTCATCAGGATGATCATTCTTTAACTAGGATGTCATCCCGCTATACTGTGTCGAGGAAGAAAGGAGTAGATGAACCTGGTAATTCAAGAGGTCATCCTTCTGACCTAACAAGGTCCGAAAATGTTCCTGTTACGGCCAACAATCCAACTCCTAAGAATAAGCGGTCACATGAAAGCTTGAGCTTTAGGTCGATGAATCTTGAGAAATTTAAAAGGAAACACCATCTTCAGCGATTCAAAGTTTCTTTCTATGATCATGAAGAAGATGAAATTTCATTGGAGATGATGGAAGGATTTAAGTACAGCAACATGAAGCTGTTAATACCTGCGGGGGCATTGGATGCGGGCTTACAGCTTCCTTTGTACCAGAGTGAGAATCTTTTTCAATTTGAGGTTCTCGCAAGCCGTAACAAATCCCCCCATGGTTTAGCCCGATACGTTACTTAATATAACGGGAATTGGTGGCGCGTGTTAGATGAATGCAGCATGCGAAGCCAGGGAAAAACCAACTTCACTTGTTACGTCCCCGATCATGCGGAACGTAAACATTACACGGTCGGAAACTTCCATGCTGCATATGCGGATAACATAGATGCGAAGAATTATAAGAAATGGAGTGTTGGTCCGGGCCGCAAAGGTGGTGAAGGATTTCGTTTGCTATCGGAGATTGATAATTCCAAGCTGAAATTCATTCCTGGGACGCAGGTTCCTTTAAAGGAAAAAATCCGCGATGATCATGATTTTAAATGGTACCGCACTCCTCTAGTTATTGAAGGTCCATGGATCTTCGGGTTCGTCCAAAAAAGCGTGGTTTACAATCTTCTAACGCGTTTTGATAATTACTGCGCTTGGCAGTTGAATTTTACTGGTTTCAATTTTCCGCTTATCACTGTGGTACGTAAATTCTATCTCTCTCCTTTTATATCATGCTTTAAGCATTTTTTAATTTCTTTTCTCCTTCTATAGCCGCAAGTTGAAGGGAGCGCAAAAGGTGACTTGGAAGTCAAGCGCAAAGCCGCAACTCCTTCAGAAAAGGTATTGATTTATCCGAATGAATTTTAATAATCCTTCTGAATTTTACTTAATGGATTCTTGTGGTATATTGACAGGGTCGGAAGAAAGCTAAGGGTACACCCCGTTCTTCTACTGATAGGGAGGAAGGAGAAATTCGAGACTCTCTCCCTTATCAACCAATTTTGAGAGGTGAGGGTAGCTCTGCTCCGGAGATACATGAATAAGAGCAGAACATACCACTTCAAATAACAAATTTTGAATCTGCGGAACAAGTTGGTGATGTGGTGGAAACTGCAGATGCTGCGGTCAATTTTTCGCACCAAACCGTTGTTCCTGATTCTTCTTTTATTTTCCAAATCTCTCCCTTATTTGTTGATGAGCCACTTGAAGCTGCAACAAGTGAATGACGATTCAACTGATAAAGTGGATCGCCCATTCAAGGTGATCCAGGAAATGCTTCAGTAGAGAAGGATGTGGAAGCACATACTGCGGTAGCAGATGAGTCATAGATAATGTTGCAAATGTGGTTGTTGCTGATGCAGTGCAAATAAATAAAGATATCCCGCAAAAGGATAAAGGCAAAGGAATTGCGGAAGATCCAAATTTCTTGGCTCAGGAGGAAGAAGCCTTCCGTTTGTTTATGTCAAAGGAGCTTTTATCTGTCTCATGCGATTCTTTTCTAGTGGAATCAGATAGTCCTACAGTGTCCAACTTGCGGGAGTGAATGCGGTCTGTACCGTATGACACGGTGAAAGATGCTTGGCTAAGAGGCCAAGGTCAGCCCGTCGACCCTTCCTTCTATATAAATCACCCTTCTTCTCTTGTAGAAACAGTTGCGCTTGCTGATGGAGAAGTATATTCTTTCCCGCAACAAGCTCTTTTGCAGGTATTCTTATTTTTTTAATAACCTTTGATTTTGCCTTAATTTTACTTTTATTTATAACTTTAATCCTGTAAATTGCAGCTTGCGCGGGGTCAAAACGCCGCACATATAGCGTACAAATTTTTCAAGGCGTGGTCCTTGAAGATGGAGACCCAATTTAAGACTGTAGAAGAAGAAGCTTTGGGTTTAAAGCAGGAAAATGACGCGCTTCGTCAGCAATTGCTTGATATTCAAAATCAAGGTTTTATACTTTTCCTCTCATTATTTTTCTTATTTTATTTTACTTGTTTCTGAATTACTTCATGGGATCAGCGGAGGACTCAGACCTTGTGACTAAGCTGCGTCCTAAAGTTATGCGCTTGACATATCATGTTATAAAATTCAATAATGAAAATATGGGGATCAAAACAAGATTTAAAAACCTTGTCGATACACATAATATGGTCACACTGAGATACGATGAATTAGAATCGAAGCATCAGCTTTTATATGGGGAGAATATCCGCAAGAGAGAAGAATTTAATACTACTTTACTGTGGACTAAGGATTGCGTTCTTGAAGCACAGGCACAATCTGAGAGATTGGAAGAAGAGAATCGCAAACTCTGTGTGGAACGTCAGAATATCATTGCGGTAATTTCACGTTCCAGAACGTATCATGATTCTCAATTTTCTTTATATATAACACAACTCATTAAAGAGAGAGACGACTCAGCTTCAGAAGCCCATGCTAAAGGGAAAGCACTTGCAGACGCTCAAGTTAAAATCAAAAGTTTATCTGATTCCATTCTTCATCGTGAGAGTGATATTTTCTGTTTGCACAAAGAAGTAGAAAGGTGTACATCTAAATTGAATCAATTGCGGAATAATGAGACAGAGTTAAATCAGTGTCGCCATGATCTTCAACAACTCACTGCCAATTGTGACAAACTTTCGGGAGAATATGATTTTCTTGATGTTACTAAAGATGCAATGGCTCTCGAATTAGCAGAGTTTGAATCCCTCGCAAGAGGTATCCTATTTTACCGCACATTTGAAGTTTAATATTATTTCCGCATTGATTAACTTGTTGTTTGTGTTTCAGGTTTTGAAGAAAAATTCAAAGATACGGCCGCAAGAGCTGCTAAGGATGAAGAAGAACTTGGTGCTGCAAATTCTAAGATGGAAGAACTCAACAAGCAACTGGTGCTGGCTTTGATCAAGGCTGATGAAGCTCAAACTCATCTAGAGATTTTATCATCTAAAACCAAAGATGCTGAGGACAAATTGATGCACGAGACTCTGAAGAATGAAAGCTTAGTTCGGGTCTTAGCTTCAGAGAGAGGGAAAATAACTTTCTGGAAATCGAACGTCCAACAATCTGCAGCGGAAGTAGTTCAGTACAAGAAGGAGCTTGAAAACAGAAAGGCTTATATTTCTTGGTTGAGGGCCGAAACTCCAGTTTTAATTGCAAAGGCGGTCAACAGTACTCTTGACAAAGTACAAGCTGATGGATTTTCCAAATTCTATAAGCGCAAAGACGTCCCCAATAATCCTCCTTTTGTTGCTGATCTTCCCGCACTTTAGTTTTTTCCTTCTTTAAAATTTACTCTTGTACTCTCATTTTTCCTTGTATCTTTGCCCCTTGCAAAACAAAATTTTGAATATATATATATATATATATATATATATATATATATATATATATATATTGATTGTTAGTGCATTGAATGAGTGTGTATTATCTGCAAGGCAATTTTGTACCTTAGGTACTTTGTGGGTTGTAGCGCATATAATTTCTCTCTGGCCAGGAGGAAATTAAGATGCGTTCCCTTTGAGCACCTCCTGAAATGGAGAGTACTTGATACAATAATTAATATCATGTTAGGCATCCCTGTGGCGAAAGATCCAATAGTCATACACTCATAGACATTTACATGGACTTTCTAAAGAGATTGCATTTGTTATGTTTTACCTAATATGAAGCCAAATTATTGTATGATTGCATTGATGGTTTAGGGGTAATATGATTTGAAATATTGAGTGTTTCATGGATGCTATAAAAAATTTCCATCCATATTCCGCAATATCTTGTATAATATAAAGTACTCCCCATGAAGGTGCAAACTCTCTTGCTTTCTTATTCCTTTGATATTCTTGGATTTACCGTAAAACATATTGTCCTTCTACAAAGTTCCGCAACTTTATAATGAATATGAAAATTCGTTGCCCTTCTTTTTGTGATAAGTACTAAAGTATCGATTCCAAAAAGACTTGTGGTATATAATTTTATTCCGCAATTGATAATGATTTATTGCTTCTTCTTTGGCTTTTACTTTTCATTCTTTCTTCTTATTTTGTTTTCGTTGAACTTGTTCCTCATTCATGCGAGTTTCTGCGAGGATACAAAACCTCGCAACATGTTGATCTCCTTTTATTTCCATCTCCCCTTGCGGTGTTGGGAATCGCAAGTACTGGTGATATGTTGAGATCACTCCTTTCAATTGGTGGACCATATGTCTACCAATGATGGCATTATATGGAGATGGTGTTTCCACTATACTGAATTTAGTCAAAATACTTATTGGTCCTGCCATTACATCAAGTAGAATTTCCCCCTTTGGTTTTGAGGCTACACCATTAAACCCATAGATAGTATAGCATGATGGTTTAAGCTGATCGTCCTTTAACCCCATTTTTTGGAATGTGTCATAAAATAACACATTAAGGGAGCTTTCCCCGTCCATGAGGATCTTTTTGATGTTCCATCCAGATAGTGGTAGAGTGAGCACCAATGGATCGATATGTGTCTTTACTTCCTGATCCACCTCGTCTGATGAAAAAGTTAACGAGGTAGCCATCCATTCTACCCATGTTTCCATAACTCTTCCCACAACTTTGAAGATTTCATGACTGTGAAACCTTGTACGCAGCTTCTTGTTAATAGCTGCGTTCATTGATGATTGATCGGACTCTGTATAAGAAATCATGTTGATGGTTGGGTTATCTTGTGGGATATTTACGGTTTTTCCCAAGTTATGCCTTGGTGGAGGATTAGGCAAATAAAGAAATTCTTTGAGTTCTCCCATGTCAATCAATTCCTGGACTTGCATTTTCAAATTTTTGCAAACGTTCGTAGGACCATGAAAACAATGGTATTCACAATATTCTTTTGATTCATGTGTGTATGATGGTTGGTTTCCTTTTGTCCATGGCCATTCAAAATCTCGTCTGTTTTTTATGGTGCTCAAAATTTGTGTATATGGGGTATTGAGTTTGGTATAAATTCGACCCTCAGATTGGTTGTTGAATTTTCTTTATTGATACGCCCTGCCCCGTTTGAATTCAGTATTAGGATTTTCGTCTGCAACCTTTTTTCCGGAGCTCGTTGATGATTCTACAAAATTTTCCCTGTTAGCTACCCTTTAATGTTAAGAAATTATCCTCGGATGTTGTTTTTGAATGTATTGCAATCTTGCATATTTTTCTATAATTTCCCTGAGACCCCCTTCAGTTTTCGGATTTTTATCATGAATATCTTCAAAAAGTGGGCTCATGCGGTTGGCTATCCCCCACTTGTAGCAGTTAATTGCAATCTCTGGAGTCACATTCCCTATTTCTTGATAGATCGCTTGCCACCGATCAGTGTAGTCTCTGATAGACTCCTCTGCCCAAGATGCGAGTGCAAATAACTTGTCCATGCCAGCATCTGCTGGTCTATTGTACATGTATGTTTCAAAAAACCTACAAGTCAATTATGCGTATGAATGTATTGACCCTTCCGGTAAATTATCATACCATGATAATGCTAACCCTTTCAAGCTTGATGGAAAATATCTGCACATGTTAATATAATCCTGTTCCCAACGGGTCATGCTGCGATTGTAGTATTTCAAGTGTGCCGCTGGGTCTTTCATCCCATCAGAACACTCAAAGATGGGAAGGTTTCACTTATGCGGTATTGATGCATGCGCGAAGGTGTGTAGACAATGGTGTTTTGCTGGCTTCTTTAAGCACTTTTTCAAGCTCCCTCCCTCCTGGTTATTCTTCAAAGCCTTGAGTTTTTCTCTCATTTGTTCCAGATCTTCTAAATATTTTTGCCATTTATTGTTTTGTGGTTATAAATCATCAAAATCTAGTTCATGAGGTTCATATCGCTGATGTGCAGGCTCTACTAGCATCACCCTTTGATCTGGATTTCTTTATTTTTCGCAGGTATGTTTGAACTCTCCTCCTGACTCTGTATTCTAGTCATAGATGCTTCCGCATCCTGTTGGGCCTTTTGTTTAAGCATTTGGTTTTCTTGGGTCAAGAGTGCAATTTTTTCTGCACAAGTCTGATGTTCTTTGCGCATTTCAGTCATTTCTTTTATCATTAGGTGAATGGGATCAATCCTATTTGGAGACACTTCTTCATGTGATTGATTAGTTGATTGATCAATTGGATTGTTTGGTTGATCATTCAAAGGTTGTGGGGCTTGGGATTCTTCTACTACTTCTCTTTCTTGAAGAATTTATATGGTCTGATTTCCCAAGTTTCCTATGTTAACATCTTGTTCTTGTATGTCTCCGTCTTCTATTGCTTCCATTTTTGTGATCTTTTTTGATGTATTATGATATCTTCTTAGTTCAGTCTTAGGTTGTGGTAGAAGTTTCTTTGTCAAAATTCTAAACAAGAGCTCATATAATGAGATATGTGTTTCATGGAATTTTAGCATCCGTAATATGCATATAAAACAATTTGAATGATACAAAACATCTGGTCAAGACTATATATATCATGTAAAAGCTAAACGACTTTACAATTTAACTCTAATTCTATTAGTTCATTAATCATTTTTTACAAACATATCAAAAACAAATTAAAAAATTCAATTGAAGCTTATTTTTACTGTTGTGATGAAAACCAAAGCTTGGTATCCACAATACAATTTTAATTCATGCAATCTATTAATCCAGAGATACATAGATTTCATGGTTTCAAAATATACTTTTTTTTACAGAATCATTATTGAGCATGATATTTGGATAGAAATTTAAAATTTTCAAACCCATGATTTAAAAGATCATATAAAATAATTGAAAAATATTAATTTAAATAATAAGTATTAATCAAAGAAATATTATGTATGAACATATCATGTAATCATCAATTGAGCAGTTTTGAAGAAAAACTATATGTAAAATTTTGAAATATCACTTAAGAATAAACTTACTCCTCATTTAATATACATGAGTTCATATGTAATAAAATTTAAGGTTTTAAAAGTTGAAGATTTGGACAGGTAGAATAAATTCTTTTACCCATCCCTGTTTCTAGCGCCAAATTGTGATAACCAAAAACCTAGGCCTTTGGATCACAACCAACAAAATTTGAAACATAGTGAAGTTTGATATCTTCTGATAAAATCAATTCATATTAACACGAAGAACATGATAATTAATCAGAACAAGAAATAAATTGACACAAGTATTTAACGTGGTTCGACAATCAAATTATCTACATCCACAGGTAGTAAAGATTTGTATCATTTTTATTCATCATCATCATATGTTATAGGAAGATGTTATACTATGGAATTATAATCATGTTAATCAAAGAACATTTTGAACTAAAATTTTACACAGTCTCATACCTAAACTCTTTGCTCTGATCCTATGCCTTATGTCCAATTTTACTAAAGATTTTCCACTCTCTATTCCTGTTTATGAGCTTGGTATTTATAGCCAATTTGATGGGTCCCTCCAATTTACTTTTCCACCTATTTGTTCTTATCCATCCTTTGGAGCGAAGTGTAATCCCGCAAGACTTATTTGTATTTCCCGCATGGCTTGATCGTGCTTCCCGTAAGACTTAGCATGTGTATTGCTCATTTCCCTTAGTTTCTTACTTGATGTCCTGCAACTCTTCTGCGGACTTGTACTCAAGTTGCAGTTTTTGGATTTGGATGAACGTTGCGGTCTTATTAGAATCATAGCATGTCTGACACGTGGCCCTTGAAAGTGACTTGTCATGCTTTAGTTCTTTTTGTGCCGCAACCTGTGAAGTTGATACGTGTCACGCATGCACCGATGTTTATCATTTTCCTTTACTGTGTCAGGCTTTCCTGGAGCTTGGGTGTCAGTCATGCAACACAGCTATCTATTTCGAGCAGTGTGTCATGCTTTCCCGTAACCCACGTGTCGATCATGCAACAAAGCTTTCAGTTCCAAATCTTATCGAATTTTCAGATGTCTGTTTCAGTACTTCTTAAAAGCCTTACTTTGGTGTTTCTCGTTTCATCATAATCCGTTACTTCTCCAATAGTTTTTGAACACCTCTAGTTTGGAATTTATTCCCTCACAAATTATAAACAACGGATGCATAGAAGAATAGAAAAATAAAAAGGTAGTGAATCTAAACAAGAATAAAGAGAGGATCAGAAACGGTTTGTTAAAATGCCATTCAGACCTATCTAGTAGCTCAGTACAACTACATTTAAATTGCACCAGGAGAAGCAACTAGACAGGACAACCTTTCTTAAGTACCTGCTTAATTCATCACCTTCATCACTCTATTACTTTATTAAGAACTGTTTCATTTGATACATAATCAAAGATAGATATTTAGCATTGTGCAGTTATCTTAGATCCACTATGGTAGAAAACATGAAATTTAAGTTTTGAAAATCTATATCGATGTCGATATATATATATAAAGGAAAACACTTGGATGAGTAAGGGACACATCAAAACCAGTCGCAATGAAGCTACCAGCAGCAATAATCAGAGCAACTAAACGGAATGACAAGTCAAAGCATCAGAAAGACATCCTCACACTATCAGCTACACAAGCATATGCAGGTATATGACATGACTGATTTTTCTAACAATATGTCAATCAAATGCAAGAACATATTACACTAACATCTAGCAGATATGGTTATACAATAAATGTAAAGATGAAGTTATTCTACAACAACATTTACTTATACCATATAGTTATACAACAAGGCACTCACACACTCTTCCTCGAAAAGTATCCTACAAGAAACATCACATGTGGTTCCATATAAGAATTTGCTTAACACACGATTTGGAACAATCTTATATTTCTGTAATGCTGAGTTACTAGCTCAATCCAAGTCAAACAAGAAACTAAAAAAGAAACTTCGTATAATATAAATCAAAGCATTTTTATAGAATTTTATAAAACAACTAACTTTGTACGATTAATTATAACTGCCAATCAATGAATTTACATTTACATGGTTAAATCGATCTTACCCTCCAGCAAAAAGGAGTGCAGATCATGCTAACTTGAAACTCCTTTCATGTTAACTTGAAACATCTCGCGAGAAGTTTGAACCACATAAGTAACATACTAGGCATCTTGCATCGCCTCATCAACGACCATTTTTGATAAACACTTAATTTATACATTTTTGCCACCTTGTTTTTATTTACTAGTCATCATTTTCATGTTAATTTTACCATTTTATTGTTTTAATTGGTGGCATATATAAAATTCGAAGTTATGAATAAATACAGTTAAATGAACTAAATTACTTAGCTTATGGAATGTTGGGGACGTTGCCGGAGATAGAAAATTGGTGGACGGAGAAAAGTAGTGGCTGGTGGTGCACATGGACCAAAACAAGGGCATTTTTTTTATGAATATAAAGTCTGACGCATGAAAGAAAAGAGAGACAAAGACTGGAGAAAAATCTGCTCGGGCAGAGAAAAGACAAGGGTGTCTTCTGTTTTGGTTGAAGCATAAAAGAGAGAAAGATTACATAGGGCAGTACTCGAGTGGGACTTTTTTTAAGAGTTGGAGAGAAATAGCACGTGGGAGAGAGGTGAGTAGAGAACATAAAAGAAAAGGAAAATGAGGAGAGTAGGGGAAAATTGATTGATTGAGGGGAGAAAAGAATACCTAGGGAGTCCTAGGGGAGAAGAGGGTGGTACGGAAGGAAAAAGAGAGAGAGAAGGCTAGAAAGAGAAGAGGGGAGAGAGAGATGTGGGGATTGGGAGAGAGGAGGCCTGTAGGTTGGAGGCCGAGAGTAGATCGGTAAGAGAGAATGGCTGAGTTTGTCAGACAACGTGAGAGAGATTAGAGAGGCAGGTGCAGGCGGAGATTGCAGAGAGGAGAGAAGGGGGGACGGATTGAGACGTGAAAGGAAAAGAGGGAAGAAGTGAGGGAGGCGTACAGTGGAAACAAGGTCAGTAGTTGGGAGGTGTGGTCGGGTAAAGAAGTAGAGAGTTCTGGCGGCTGAGAGAGAGGAGACAGAGTTTGGATGTCAAGAAAGTTGTTGGACGGAATAATACAGAAGACGGATAAGATCACCATTGTTGAATTTCAATTTAATCTCTCCTCTCTACTTTGATAATTTATTTTTATGGATTTTAAGAAATTCATCTTCATGTCCTAATTGATTTTGTAGCTAGTGTTTTATGTTTGAAACCACTTTGAGTAATAAGCTATTTTGGATTGATTTATTAAGAAAAAGACTATTATGATTTGGATAAGATTAATTCCTGATTTTGATTTATTGATTTAATGAAAACATTAGTTGTTGCTTCACTGGTTTTGTACAATACAGTAACCTTTGCGCATAATTAATAGGATTGCAAATATATTTGTCTACTTATTTGGTATTTCATGCTTGAGTTAAATCCTTTGATGGGGTATGCTTAGAATAGCCAGGTATTATTTGTGAACCTATATTAGTTTCGTATAATTTTCTCGCTAACGCAATTTGATGGTGTATGCTGATACTTAGAGTTTTTGATGCGCCATGCTTAGGGTGTCCCAGTGATATTTGCGACTCTAATATATATAATAGGTGACGTCGATAGAATGGACAATAGATAAATATTCAGGAGTTATGTTTTACTTCAGTAATTAAATAGAAATAGTGGTGGATACTAAAAACCCTGGTTACCGACTCTCTTTGCTTAGTTGTTTTATTAGTTTAGTTTATTTTATTATTTTCTCATTTATTAAAATTTCTGAAAAATCCAAAAGATATTATTTCTGATTAGTTTAATTGAGATATTGATTGCAATATTATCCCCGCTCCATTGGGTTCGACCCGTACTTGTCGTTGTCTGCATTGTAGACATCGTACGATTGCGGTTATTAAATAGAGTATTCCAAAATCCTATCAATTTTCTACATTAAACTTCTAAGTGAACAAAATATATATATAACCTTAACCACTGTGCCAGTATATTTATAATAAGTAACGACACAGGTATTGGCAGACAATGCACCAATCTAAAGCTACATCCACAGTCTTTCTCTCTTTATTACACCTTATTGTGATATAAGGAACAATTTTATAGCTGTATATAAGTGAACCAGCTAAAGAGCAACACTATAATAGCAGGACACAAAAAAATCCAAAAGTGAATCAGTAACCATTTTAACAAAGTTTTCTTGCATAACACAAGAACATATTACACTACCAGCTAACAGATAAGCTTATACAATAAATGTAAAGATAAAGTTTTCCTAATTCAGCATTTACTTACAAGTTAACATTTATAAACATAAATCAAATACGCAACATTTGCTTAAATGATTAAGTTTGAGATATTACTAGGTAGGAATGTCTTCTTTGTTTCGAACCTACCCAAAACATACCGGAAAAACGATTGAACCTTGTTACTTATCAGGAAGTAAGGGCTGTCAAATAGCAAAATATTGTGTCTTTCTAATAGGTCCTCAAGTGATCTTAATCTCCTTAACTAAACTCTAACATATAAAAATTAACACCGACCTACCTTCACATAATAGAAACAGAAAGCAAAATGAGTCGTAGTCATGTTACTTAAATATATATGCTTCAACCTGAACACGAGCTAGTAGGAGGAGATTGCATTAAAGGTACTACGAAGAGAGCCGCATGTCATAGAATATAATGACAACTAGAGTTGACAAATGCAAAGACCATGGCTCTGAGTGGTTATTACCGTTAAAGGTACTACGCATAAGAAAATAACAAAAGATTGCATTAAAGTAAAACAGGTGGTTTGCATATAAAAAAAAAAAGAGTAAACCACGTGGCTCTAAAATAAGAATCATTATTAAGCAAAACTTTTCTTATATAAGCAAAACCTCATCATATGAGTACTAAAGGAATCAGGAGAAAGACAATGCTTCGACATCATTAAGATAATTAAAACCGAACCATGTGCTAAATTCTTCATAGATTTAAACAACTTTTAAGAAAGTATGTCAAGTCATAATAGTATTTTTACTCTGTGATTTGCAATAGTTAATTAAGGATCAATAAAAAGGGCCAAATTATTGATTGATTTTTCAAAATTATGGGATGATTATTGTTTTAGATGATCTAATCAACATGTTATGCTCATGCACAAAGGGCCACATTGTGAATTTACTGTAATTGAAATTTATAATGAACAGATGAATGAAACAAGTAAAAATAGAATGTGTATAATAAACCTATATAAAATGCTAGCTGTTGTTAGTCCTGCTTCTGAGATGAGGGGGATGATCAGAACAATCACCAGCAAAATTCAGTATCCAAATCCTCAGACAATAGAGAGGAGTCCCTTCTGAATTCTCCAGCTAAGATTTACCCTAGCTGTTATACACACAACATGAGACCACAGAAACATACATACAAGAACTTTCAAGTAAGTATATACTGAGTCAACCTTAAACTTTACATCTTCCTATCAACCATTCATGATAAAAAAAATAACTTCATTCGGTCAAGCTAAAGACTCAAAGAACCTCAACTAAATTCATCAAAATAACAGACCCTTTGAACAACATTTCACACTTAAATCAAACAAACAATAAAGAAGTGAACAAACCCATAACTCAAACTCTTCTAATTTTTTTACAAAACAAAAACTAAAACTCATACAATCAAGCAATGGTGATAATAATGAAAAGCAACTAACAATCATATTTTAAAAGCAACAACATTAAGACTTGAACTAGTACACCATGCTTTCTCAGTAAATCAAACACAAAACAAAGTAGAAACACATAACCATGCTTCATTAAAACAGAAATCAAACATATGTCTAAATCAACACAAAACACTACCATGAAATTCAATTCACATCATGAAAACAGAAATCGAAATACGCATGCTTTAAAAACCGCATGAATAACCTGAACAAACACACAAACATTGTAAAACTAGAGAAAAAAATACCAAACAAGTATTCGGATAGATTTTATACCTAAATCTTAAGGATTTCAACTTGAATATTCTATGATTGCACTTCAATCTTCTTATGCGAGTTTCAACATAAGATTAGAAGTCAAAAAAAGAGTTTACCGATCAAAAAAAAAATCTAGGGTTTACAAACCAAAGTTATTTTGATTTCTGTAATAGGGGTTTTTCATACCTGATACTAGAAATCTTCTAGGATTATTACTTCTACAACTTCAATCTTCTTCTTCTAAGAGTTTAAAATCAATTTCTAGGTTTAAAAAATTAAAGATTTTGATGTCTGAAAATAGGGTTTCTCAATTACTTTCTAGGTTTACGGAAGCAAAATAATTTTTTGGTTCACATGAATTGAGCGCAGGTAGGGATGCACAGGAACCGACCAGAATCGACGGGACCATACCTGAAACGGACCGAACCGAGGGTAAAGGGTACAGGGTATAGGTACAAAAAAAGAGAACCGAGTACACCAGGGTACCAGGTACAGGTTCTACCTAGGAACCGACCTGTAGCGTACCGATTGTACCGAATGCTTTAAGCCGTCGATTAGATATAGGAATTTTAATCTCATCCATCTATTTCTAAGTTACTCGATCGATTAAAACTGGGAACTTTAGCTCGATCCCTTGCATTGGATCGATTAAAAATTTGAAAACCAGAGAGAGATGGAAGAGGAAGAAGGAGAAGGAAAGAATTATAATAATTATAAGAAGAGTGAAATTGGGAAACCTTTGATTCTGTTAATATGTGGAACATTAGTATATTATCATTGTGCTTACAGAAATTCAAGTCTACTCTCATTGATTTATGATGTATTGATTGTTCTTCTTTGTTCCTTAGTTATCATTGGTATGTTCTTTCGTCATATCAGTATCACGTAAGTTAATTCCCCAATCCATCTCTCTCTTTCAATTTTTACACATTTAGGTTGTTAAATTTTGAGTTTTACTTGTAATTGTGGCTTCAAAGTTTGTATTTTTCTGATGGTGATTATGTTAAACTAGGGTTCTTAATTGCCTATGTTGTTGAATTAGGGATTTTAGTTAATTTTCCATGATCCTCCTAATTTGGTTAGATTAGGGTTTTGGATTACTAATGTTGTTGAAGTTTAGAGTTCTTATCTGTGGGTTTTCGTTAATTGGTCCAATTGTTGGTCATTGATGAGAGGAATTAGGATTTTTCATCTGTCTCATGTAGTTTAATTTCCCCAAATTGGGTGTTAGGGTTGTATTAAAGTTACATGTCTTGGTCTGTGTTAGTTTCAAGATTAAGGGGGATGAATAATTCTTACAGTATTGAGAAAAATTGGGTTATTTTACATGAACATTGTCAATATTTGGTTTGTCCTGATTCAAATTGTTACAGGGTTCCGGTCGGTCCACTTGAATGGCAGATTTCTCAGGACACGACAAATACCATTATTGCTACTCTGGCTAACACATTAGGTGCTGTGGAGTCTGTTCTGAGAGTTACAGCTACAGTGCATGACAAAAGACTATTCATTAAGGTTATAAATCTTATCATCTTTTATATTGTTTGTTGTATCTTTCTGTTATATCGTTATCCTAAAATTAAAGAGGCTACACTTTTATATGTAGCATATTATGGATTTGTAATACTTTGGATAAGTATACCTGAAATCACTTCACTAAGATGGTATATTGTTGTAGAATACTTTATCGTTTTCAGTTTAAAACCAACTGCAATGTCTGGTTTGTTTGCATGAGATCTTTTTTTTTTTTTTTAGATTTTATTTTACAAGGGGATACTATTCTCCTTAGGTGGTTGTCATTCTTTACTTGCTATCATCTTTGGGACGAGTTGCCTCAGGAGCTACAGTTGCTTATGCTGGTAAATTTTGGTTATATTGTTTTCATATATTCTTTCATCTTTTCTGATTAACCAATTTCTTATCGCCATCAGATTTCTTGAGATTTAGTATCTTGTGTCTATATTTTGATAACCTTAATTTCTGGAATTCGGATTTTTAGTTTAGGATTTGATTATTCTCCAAGGCCATCATCTTCGTCATGATAATAGAATAGTCATGCAGTCAACCTTCGACCCAGTGCAAGGTTCAACCAGTGCAACGTCAATCTTTTCCAGAGGAACATTAAGAAGTTATGCGTCCAACGAGCCTAGACATGATTGTTCTATTGACAAATCTGACCTGCAACTCGTTGACGAACTTGAGCCTTGTACTTCCTGGAGTATGTGTTATTAGTGTAGGATTGGATAAAAGACCTGTACTTTCTTTCTTTCTCGCAAAGAGATGCCAAGGTCAAATATAATTAGATAGTACCAGGAAGCCATGAACAATTGTGGACATAATCGTTTGGTTTGTTTTTGTGTTTATTTGTGTATGTCTTCCATTTTTTGATGTTTCACTTTAAACTTATAATCTACTACTTGGATTTATTTTTAAGCATATGACATAATTTCATAGATTGTCACCTTATTAGAATACTTGATAGTGTGTGCTAAAATATGGTATCGTTTTCAATTTTAGATTAGAGAAAAAAAAAAGGAGGTACGGGACTGGAACCGACCTGAAAAAAGGGTACATGTACAAGAACCGAATCGTGAGTAGATGGTACGGTACACGGGTAGAGAACCGACCATAGGGAGGTACAGGTACACGGTTCTACCAAGAACCGAGCCGAACCGACCTTTGTGCACCCCTAAGTGCAGGTTTGATCTCTGGCTTATCTCTCAATGTATATGAGTTTTTGGTTTCTTTCACAGCTTCTGCAACTAACACACGAAAAAAATAGAAGGAAAGAGAAGAAAGAGAAGGAAGTGAAATGAAGAAAATACAAGAGAATTTTAACTTTTTTTTTTGTCTTAAAAGAAATATTTTATTTTACTGTGTTAAATATTTGGTGGGAACTAAAAGAAATGGCTGAACTTTAATTTTAATGATTTTGGTGGGAGAAAAAAATGTGGAGGGAAATTAATATAGAGAAGAAAATTTTAGGGGGAAACTTTAGTTTTAAGGAGAAATAAAATGGAAATTAAAAAATATACATATATATATATAAATTATAATATGCCATCGGTTGAGTTAAAATTATATATAAATATCAATTTTATTATATATAAATATAAATTATATTATATTATATTTAAATATAAATTATATATTATATATAAATCTTATAATTTAAATTAACTAAAAGGTCTTGTTAAGTTAAAATTTACAAGTATGTCATCAGTTGAGACTCTTAAAAGAGTAGCATAGATGTCTCTTAATTAATTTAGATTAATCATAATTAAGGGGATACATATTCT
The DNA here is from genome assembly GCA_023531435.1 of Papaver californicum. Taxonomy (NCBI): domain Eukaryota; kingdom Viridiplantae; phylum Streptophyta; class Magnoliopsida; order Ranunculales; family Papaveraceae; genus Papaver; species Papaver californicum. Next base: position 1,008,852 of record JAJJMC010001370.1, on the reverse strand, counting down.
CGATTTGAGACTCATATATGAGTAACATCACTAGCGACACTTATATGTGTCTCAAACCAAAAAAACAATGTGTCCCAAAATAGGCTATATGGTGTAGTGGATTGTGGCGCTTCCAAGAGGAACATCGCATATTTTACGGCACATCCTTGAGCATAATGCTAACGTGGCATATTTTATAAAGTCATGACAGCTGATGCGCAATCGAGACAAGTTCGAGGAAATCAGTCGTGGAATTTATGCGACTCGAGACTGGTTCAAATAGCATAAATATTGTGAGTGTTTAAGAGGCTACAATATCGGTTCAGAATGCCTATAACTACTTGTAGAGACTGTACTATTAATTTACTTGCGAAATATTAGTAGTGATACAATATTACGTGTTTTGACATAAAGATAGAAGCATGCGCATAAATATGCATGTGTACTTTTCTGTTTCTACTGCTAGCAAAGGGTAATTTTACAATCTAGCCCTTGTCAAAAACTCATCATCTAAAAAGATCAATCTCTCAGTCGTGATTTCTCAATTTCTCAAATTTCCTCAGTTTCAGAGATGGTTGGCTTTAGGCTAGATTCAATAATTATGTACCCATTCAAACCCCAATAATGCTGACGTTAATGGCAATGCTCAAAATATTGCACCTATTAACACCAACGTTTTGGCTACACCTCTTGCTAATGGCACTTCGGAAGAAACAAGAAATAACGAAACTTCAGTTACTTTGACTGGATTAGTACTATCATAATACAAATGTTTAAGGATTAGATGAACATTCATCTGCTCACCCCACTTTTCCCAATTTACCCTCCAAGTTCGTTTTCTCCACAAACAAAAGTGTTGCGTGTAAACCCACATCTTGTGTGAGATCGAATACTTATGGTGTAGGGAGAGTGTTCGTGATGTAATGCTAGAACCTTTTAGATTGCGATGGATCATTCAAACTCTTAAAGAATTGGTATAGTCTGAAAATGGGTTATTCATGTTTGTACCCTTAACTTAGGAGCTAGATAGAAATAACTCGATAATTGATTAAGGAAATAATATAATTATTATGCTTGATATTTTATATATGGATAATCCCTAATCTATTGATATCAAATCACCTTTTCTTTTGGTATTTCGCTAAGTGATTTTGTGGGGTCCTAGAATTGCTTTGAAATTATAGCTAGGTTGGGTTCAATAGATTTCCAATTAAGCCCTGTATATGAATCTGAATACAAAAAAAATCATATTTAAATTGTTGGGTTAAGCTCCAACGAGATGAGTCGACATATGAGAGATAACGATATTTCTGTTTATTGGTTGAATTGACGTAAAATCTCAATGAGGTATAGTCATGAATGTATTTTACGCATCAAAAAAAAGAAGAGACAATAAAAGTAAAAATCTACGTTAAGTTGCTAAATGCATCATTAATAGTGAGTCCAAAATGTGATGACCCAATGTGGGTATCAACCCTTCATAAGATATAATATGTGACTTTTCCCCAATTTTAGACTCCTCATGCAAGAGACTATTGCAGGACCCCAAAGGATAACCACATCACCAGTTTAGAAGGTATATACGCTTTGATGTGTCATCTAATCATGGTGTTGGTGTTCAAACTTAATTTATAAGGTGGCGAGGAGCTTCCAATCAAGTTGAGTTACCCCTGGGATAATGATCATATATATATTTGGAGTATCATCGTTAACCTTAGTTCAAAGATAAGTGCATAATTTACACAATTTTAGTGTCAAATACATACTAATAATTGATATAATTCTTGCATATTACTTGTTATTACTCTTTGTTTCTTTTATTTGTTTCTATTAGGTTAATCATCCCAAGAAGAGTGAAAATGTCTACGAAAGAGCTAAGAAATAAAGTACTCCAAGTATCTAAGTGTCCAAGTCAAAGATATTTGAAAGAAGTGCAACAAAAAGAAGTAAAGATGCTTAAGAACATGAGACGGGACAAAGACCAAGTTCAACTTATCCAAAATCAGAATTTATTAAGACCATCTTGACCAGAATTGAAATACAAAGAAAACGCAAAAAGGATAAGGTCATTCTGACATCGGACGAAGAAGTTACGAGTAAAACAAGATAATACTGAAGACTTAGTTCACAGACCGTAGAGGTTTCCTACCTGAATTTGTAAACTAAAAGGGTTTGCAAACCCGGTTTGAAAATCTTACTCAACTATTTTTCACGAACCGTTTTGGATCTTTATTTCCTAGTTAGAATAGAAGTTATTTTAGGAAAGGGTTTCCTAACCGACTAGGATACTTGAGGGACAAGCATTGAAGACTATAAAAGAAGACATCTAAGGCTCAAACAAGATATACTCTACATCTCATACTACAATTCTACATCAAAAACCTAGGGTTTACCCCTTTAGGGGAAAACCATTCTTCTTTGTTATATGAATAGCTAATCTTTTGTTGATTAAGGATGAATTCAATGTTCTAGACATGAAGCTTTATTAGTAATACAAGTTTATTTGGAGTTTTATTCATTATCGTTTGTTTTCACTAAATCTATGGTTTATGATTGATTTCTCTATTGTTTAGGTACACAACCAAATTATTATATTGATCATTTTAATGCTAGTATTGAGTTATGAGATAAGTAATCGTCCATCGACTCGTACACAAGTAGAAATCATGAGAACTTGCAGATGGATTCTGTGGAGAAATTACGAGTAAAGACAACACCAGCAAGTGGACCTTGATCTAAGAGTTTAACTACTGGGATCAACCTAAATTCACGAAGCCTAAGGCATTCGATTCAGTATAACTTGAGTGATCTACTACTTGGTGGTTCAGACGACTAGAATCTGGTAGTTGAGAGCTTCTATATCCAGTGATAAAAGGAGTTTTGGGGATATCACTGATCTAGCTGCTATTCTACGGTTGGTGATGAATGGTTCTAACGAAAGTAGATAAGTATACTAATTCAGTCAACGTTTGGTAACGACGAAGGGCTCTCTAATCATATTTTATTATTATTATAATTTTTTTAATTACTTTAAACAACCAATCCCCCTTAGTATTACTTTTATTATAGTTTCTATAATCTAAATAACATCTCAATTATACAAATGTCTGTGGGCACGGTCCTTACTACCGCTATATTACTAGTTAATTAGTGGGAAATATATTGAGTAATTTGTTACATTTATGACACGCATCATTCAACATGTGCACACTTTACAAACTTCCATATCCATCTCTAATTTATTCATGTAATTGAAGTGACGATAAATTATTAAGTTACCTGTGCATAAATGTTGAAGTTTGATACTCATATAAGAAATCTTGGTCACTATCTTAGTATAGTTTTTGATTCTTTTATCTTTCGATCTGTCGTATGTCTTGGTAACATAAGAAGCAATAATTACATAGTAGTTTTTAGAAGAGAGATTAAAACTAATCATATGAAACAACCAACGGGAAGGTGGGGGATATCCACCCCAGTTCTGAAGGGGTGTACAAATTTGCACTAATACATACATTTATATTAAGCGTTCAATTAAATTTAAAAAATTAATATAAATTGTAGATGTAACGCTGGGACTAGCCTAACGTCGTGCACATGGGTGCACTCGAGGACCGTCTAGGAAAGACACTTACGAAAGCTGGAGAGAAAGATAAGTTGGTGTTGGGCTAGTTCCAGCTCCGTGCATATTCAATCTGGCGTCGGACTAGTCCCAGTATTGTGCACTAGAGAATTTTGGCATTGGTACTAGCCGAGCGTCGTGCATTAGAAATCTTAGCGCTGGGACTAGCCTAGCGCCATGCATGGTAAGGTTTTAGCACTGAGACTAGTCTAGCAGCGTGCACACTAGGGTTTTGATGCATTTGCGGCTATTGATACTTGATGCCAAAGAATTTAGTTTGGGGAATTATTGCACTTGGCATAAGTTCGAATTGTATATATACGTTGAATGTCGAAAGTTCATCCGAACGAAGCTCTGATATTGTTTATATGTATATATTTATAGAAAGTCTATTAGATCAATATAGATTTCCTATATCTATTAATTGAATTTGTATTCTCAGTTCTCTTACGGAATGTAAAATAGAAATTCAGGCTCCAGGCTCCATATTTCTGATACGAAACTGTTTATGGTGGTTTTTTTGACAAAGGAAAAACTTGTAAATCTGCATATGTCTGGCGTAATACCCAGCGACCCTTCTGTCTTTGTCCCTGACCTTATGTCATCAACCCAGCGACCCTTCTGTCTTTATCGCTGGCCTCATGCCATCAACCCAGCAACCCTTTTGTCTTTGTCGCTGGCTTAATACCACCGACAAATATTTATCATAAACACTTAGTTATAAATTTACTACAAACACCTTAATTGTATATTTTTATTTTTAATTTTTTATTTGGACGATATCAATTTGTTATTATGTTCGCAATAAAAATACCATTCAAACATGAAAGAGGAGTTCTCGTTCACCCTAAGAAAAATAGCAAAGGCTAGTAAGTGAGTTGCTCAATATAGTGACGACCTAATGCCACCACCAAGTTCTACACGGCACTAGGAAACTCCAAAAAGATAATGCTAGCGCCAGATATTTCATGACACTAGGGATTTCCAGCGCCATACCAGCTAGCGCCAAACATTTTACAGCGCTGGGGCCTTCCCAGCGCCAGACCTATTACGACGTTAGCAATATATCGTCAAACTTACCATGGCAATGATTCTTGGCTTTCCTATTCCAACGATGACTCTCTCTCCCACGCTGGCTCTCTTACTCTCTCATTCATTCACTCTTTCAATATTGGATCCCTCTGCTGGTATTTCCCAGTGTCTTTTACTCCTTGGTGCAATACCAAACCTTCATCCTTGGTGCCCCACCAATCCTTTATTCTTGGTCCAAGACCAAGCCTTTATCTTTGGTGCCACACCAAGGCTTTATTCTTGGTGCAAGACCAAGTCTTTATCCTTGGTGCCACACCAAGCCTTCATCCTTGGTTTTACACCAATCCTCCATCCTTGGTGCAACACCAATCCTTCGTATTACTTATGTGTGTCTCGAGTCTGAGATACCTTCTCGAAGCCATGATTCATAAAATATTCCCTGGAAAAATCCCTCACTTGAGATCATCACTAAGACGCCATCATTGGTCATTCACATCATCGCTGAGTACCCAGCTTACTCAAAGTTCCGCGACTGGCATCACTTATAGCTCATCGCTCACAATTTATCATCAGAGTTCAACGCTCAAGTCATGACAATATTGTCTACTATAGAATTACTAAAGCTGATCTAAGTCATTTACTAGACTTATTATTTTCAGTAGACTTGACACTGATCAGTCTAGTTAACCATTTAGTGAATTGAGCAACTTGCCTCATTGATTTAGTAGGTTATTATTCTTATTTAACCAAAATAGTAGTAGTCCATGACTCAACTATTTTCTATGAGATATCATATACATCGCATGGGGGGGTTTTCATTGGGGTATTGTCCTGGCGGTTTACAACAACGTGAGATGTGGCAACACATCTAAACAAGAAGGTAATGAGTAGTGGGATATTTAAGAGCGGTTGAGAGGATGAGGGAGTAGTGGTCACACAGTCTTCCTGACATACCAGACATAATTCTACCATAATCTCCACGATCATCACTTCTCCATATCTTCAAAACTTCCACGACTTACAATAAATCAGTGTGTTCACTACAAGACTATAAATAGATAGCTTCATCTATTCAAAAACAGGGGATATATCATAGAGATAATCATATTTATAGTCATAAATCCAGCCTTCATCGCATTTCAACAACTACACACTACAATTTCATCATACAACGATTTTCTCAAAAAAAAATCAGCTTTTATCCCCTAAGATCAACCCATCATCTCCACCTATGTGACCGAAGCAAGACGTGAATGACCATTTCTTGGTTTAGGCTCGTTTTGTACGATTTTGATCTCTCGAACCTACAGAAAGTATTATTTACAGTATATTTGTTTTTCACCCTAATACAGGGAGAAAATAAATCTATAAATTCGATATTTCTGTTACGGTGCAGAAATAATTTTACAATTTTTGATTTCGTAAAAAATCCACCATTTACAAGACGAAATACCAAGTTGTCATTCAAATAAAAAATAAAACACAATTTGATCTCAAAAAAAGACCTATCACACTATGAGCATGTCGAAATGGAATATAAGTAAGAAGACAGTCCAATTGGTTCAAAGAAAAGGTGTTGGCCAAATAAAAAAATATACACAAAAAGTCAACGACAAGTGAAACAAAAGGTTATCGTGACACCATCCAAGCCATAAAGTGAAACTGAAGGCGAGGAAAATATGGATCTTGTTGATCATTTGGTCAGGTTGCAACAAATCCAATCAAGTGAAATGATGACAAGAAATGGGAAAAATAGTAATATGCATATACCTAGGGACATACAAAGAAGATCATACCGTATTGCTCATACGTTATACGAAGAGTATACACAAAAAATTCATTACGTCATAAAAGATTTTGTTATATCAATCGACGACGCCGATGAGGATAGAAATTATGGTTACCATGTGCCAACGGAACAATTAGGACATTTCCAAGAAGATGAGGAAAAAGTCACTCAATGCCAATATCTAAGAACCAAAGTGGCTGCAAACTAGTTGAGTACAAGAATCTATATTTCAAATGATGAGGGAATGGGATAAAAAAAATCCAAAGAAAAGCAATTCAAGGACTTACTTTCTAGTCTAAAATGACGAAAGGGGATGGAGAAGGTCGAGAGTAAGTGTTGGATGAAAATTCCACAATATGGTCAACTTTTAGTGGATACATTCACCTGTGTTGTACATTTATTCACCCCTGGATTCCGTGGGGGCTCTTGTACATTTATACCATCAAGGACAAGGTGTGATCTGGCGTTAATTAAAATAAAAATCGTTATTTCACATGTGAATATTGTTCATTTTATCGGTTTGAAGATAAATAAAGAGTGTCCTTTACCCTTGATAAATAGTTATAGTAATTAGGGATCGTTCTCTAAGGAGTGGATGCACCAATATTATGAGTATGGCATGGCCATTTGGAAGACTTTGGATGAGTGTCCCAAAAACTTTAATTTTGGTGAATAATCGTATATCCTTCGGAGGTATTTCTATTTTGAATATTGTATTTTGACGCATGCTTAAAGAACATTGTATTTTGACCTTGTGTTTAGAACTTTGTATTTTGAAGCATGATCAATGAATACAATATATTTGATGTTTCTCCTATTACGTAAAGACTGATAGAGTCGTCATGGTTTTAATCTATAGATCATGCTGACTTTTTATACTAATTTTTGATTTTCTCCCGTTACTTAAAGCTTACTAGAGTCGTCATGGTTTAACTTATAGATCATGACGACTCTTTATGCTAATTTTTGGTTTCTCATGTTACTTAAATCCTGATAAACTCGTCATGGTTTAACCTATAGATCATGACGACTCTTTCTGCTAATTTTGGGATTTCTTGTGTTTTTTAAAGCCTGCTAAATTCGTCATGGTTTTACCCGTTCGCTCATGACAACCCTTTAGGCAAATGGCCACAAAAGCTATTTTTTTGTGAAAACACTAGCGTTGTGGACATCATCTATATAAAGAGGATTACCGAGTCCCATTCTAAATCACTTCTATTCACTTCTTCTACAATGGCTAATCCGTCGTCATCAACTACCAAATCAATTAGTTATGGAATAAGAGATACTCAATAGAAGCAAAAAAATTAACAACCAAATCAAACAAACGAGAATAGATGCAAATATTAAGAGAGATTCTGATTGTATTGGAAATTTTTATACGATGTTGATTTTCCCGGAAATCCGTCCTGAAAGTCTATTTTGGAAACTTTTTAATATAGGGGATGAGTATGTTTCTTCGCGCACATCAACGATTAGAAAAATGTGCTACAAGTACAACGAGTTTCTAGCTAGACACAAAGGAGATAGATTTGCAGCACAAGATGAATATATCAAATGGAGAGGAGAACTGTTTAGTCATTTCGAAGTTGCATCGATAAATGAATCTCGTACCGGATATAGAATCATATGCAATGTATTTAGTAACTTTCATTTTATGCCATTTTATTATTATTATGGTAGTCTAGATTCATTTTAGTTTCTCATTTTAATGTACTAGCGTGAGGAAGTTTAAATTAAATCTTAATATACAAGTTTAATTTTGATATGTATTAGTATTGCATGAAAAGTCATCATGGTTGATGCGTGTCGTAAGTGCAACAAATTACTCAATATATTTTTCACTAGTTAACTAGTAATATAGCGATAGTAAGGATTGTTCCCACAGAGAGCTGTAATTAAGATGTTATTTGGATTAGCAAAACTAAAATAGAGTAAAAGACAAAGGGGATTTGGTTGTAAGTTGACTAAAAAGATAATAAACAGAAATAAGAAAGAGATGATCAGGGAGTCCTTCGTCGTTACCAAACGTTAACTCAATTAGTATACTTATTTATCTATCGTTAGAATCACTCAACACCAACCGTAGGATAACAGCTATGCTTAGTCACCGGATTCTATCCATCTGAGCCGTCAAGAAGTACGCTCTCAAGGTGTAACTCAATCGAACGTTTTAGTGTTTGTGAATTTAGGTTTGATCCTATTAGTTAAACTCAGTATGCTAGGTTCACTTATTGGTGTTGTCTTTACACACGATTGCTCCACAGAATCCCTCTACAAGGTCTCACGTTCTCTACTTGTGTAGGAGATGCTTGATAATTACGGATTACTCAACTCTCCACTAGCATTAGAACGATCAATATAATAATTTGGTTGCACACCCAAATAATATAGAAATCAATCATAAACCCTAGATGTAGTGAAAACAAACGACAATGATATAAACTCTAAATAACTTTGTATAACTAATTAAGCTTCAAGGTTAGAACATTGAATTCATCCTTAATTAATAAAAACTAGTTACTCATGATACAAGAAAGAAGAAGAATGGTGGTTTCCCCCAAAATGGGTAAACCCTAGGTTTTAGATGTGGATTGTAGTATGAGAGGTAGAGATATATCTTTTTTAAGCCTTGGATGTCTTCTTTTATAGCCTTCAATGCTTGGAACTCAAGTATCCTATTCTTCTAGGGTTTAGAATCCCATTGGAACTAAGTTTCCATGATTTGGAAGTTAAAAACACGTCAAAATGGACCCCATAGGTTAGCAACAGCTGGCATGGTCGATTCATATGAACCGCGCTGACTCTATGAAAAAAAAAAATCTAATTCTCTATACCAAAACTTGTTACAGTAGGCATAGTTCGTTATCGTGTCGACTGTTGCGTTGTAGATCACTTTATCTTGCTTCGGCTGTTTCGTCCATAACTTCTTCGTCCGAACTCGGAATGATCTCATTCTTTTTGTGTTGTCTTTGTATTCTTGTTCTCTTAAAGTATGGATTTGACACTTGAAATAGAAAATAAGAGTAATAATAAGTAATATGAGAGAACTATACTTAAAAAAAATATGGATTTGACACTAGAAATATATGAATTAAGCACTTATCAATGGTCGGTGATATTAAACCACGACGATTTATAAAGTATATTTTACTCTCACAAACTACAAGAGTTGTCATGGTATAAACTTTCGAACATGACTTCTTTGTTGATTTCAAAAAATATGACGTTATGGTTTTATTCTATATAATACAACCCCTCTCATGAACAGTTTTTCACAAACTTTGAATTTTTATTTTATTTTCTACTTCTTCCACACCTCAATTTTTTTTTTCATTTCAAAGTCGGAAATTGTCATCAATAGCATGGGAACTGCACGAAGATATGGATCTCGTTGAATGGTTCATTCCATCCTTTCTTGAACATCAGAAAGAAATTTATTATATATTTTGAAAGAGAGTTAAGGAATTCTTGGAAGAGGGAACAGGGAATCATAAACGCCGCAAATGGAGAGACTTAGTATTTAGATTCGAAAACATCAAAAAAGATATGCGAGAATACCGTACAACCATTTTTTCCCAAGCTCATCATAGAGAGAAAGTGAGTAATTCGACATTTTATACCTAACTCATTGTTTAATGTTTGTATACTAACGTGTACATTATTTATTAAACTTCATATCGGAAGACTTTATAGTCTATGGTGAATACGAAATGGTGAACGATGGTTCATGCACCTGAAGGAATATAACGTGTTAAACAGACGTGTCCCAAGATTCATTAAAGATGTATGAATATTCTAGATGCTGGACTACGCTTACTAAATTCTGAATTATAGGTAATTAAAATGATGTGATATGATTTACTTAAGGAATGAAGCTATTGAAATGATCGAAATATGAAGCAAACCTACCTTCTGGGTTATATCATACTACCCTTACTGAATCACATCTTGTGAATCATTCGAAGATTTCTGATCCCGGTGTTCTCAAACTTTGGCATGACCGTTAGGTCACCCGGGATCAACAATGATGCGTTGAGTTGTAGAAAACTCGCATGGACATATCCTAAAGAATCTAAAAGTATTATCGACTACAGATTGTCCATGCCACGTTTGTTATCAAGGAAAATTAATCATTAGACCATCTTTGATGAAAGTTGCATTGAATCACCTAATTTCTTGCAAAAAGTTCAAGGTGATATTTGTGAGCCAATTCACCCTTCTTGTGGACCATTTCGTTATTTTATGGTTATAATTGATGCTTCCACACGATGGTCTCATGTTTGCCTACTTTCGACTCGTACTGTTGCATTTGCAAGACTTCTTGCTCAAATTATTAGACTACGATCTCAGTTTCCAGATTTTCCTATCAAAACTATTCGTATTGATAATGCTGGTGAATTCACATCTAAAATATTTGATGAATATTACATATCGATTGGTATCAATATTAAACACCCCGTTGTTCATGTGCACGCTCAAAATGGTCTAGCGGAATCTTTTATTAAGAGTTTACAGTTGATTGCCTGGCCATTAATTTTAAGGTCTAAATTACCATTTACAGCATGGGGATACGCTATATTACATGCTACAACACTGGTCCATATCAGACCAACCAACTATCAAAAGTACTCACTTGTACAACTTGTACATGGGCATCAATCAAATATCTCTCATCTTTAAACTTTTGGATGTACAATGTATGTTCAAATAGCTCCACCTCATAGAGAAAAAATGGGTCCTCACATAGACTCGGCATTTATGTTGTCTATGACTCTCCATCTACCATCCGATATTTAGAGTATCAAACAGGTGATGTCTTTAAGGCAAGATTTGCTGACTACCAATTTGATGAGTCAAATTTCCCGTCGTTAGGGGGAGAAAAGCTAAAGCTTGAGGGAAACCGTGAAATTTCATGGAATACACCATCATTATCCCATTTTGATCCTCGTACAAACCAATATGAACTTGAGGTTCAAAGGATCATACATTTGTAAAACATTGCAAATAAATACCTGATGTATTTACTGATACGGGTAGGATAACAAAATCACATATACCTACTGCAAATGCTCCAGCGAGAGTAAGTATCCCAGATGGACATCATGATAACGCAAATCAGTCCATGATACACTTAAAGCGTGGTATAACTCTTAGTGAAAAAGATTCAGTTATGCGAAAAAAGAGATTAATAGTTGGCATTCCGGAAAAAGACACTCTTTCTGAAACACTTATTGATCAATCAAATATTGATTAACAAGTTGCACCTAAAGAGGCATATGTACCTCAAAACAATGAGATATTTATAAACTATGTTGTTACAAAACAAAAATGGGATAAGAATACAATTATTCCTGATAGTAAATTTTCTTTTACAGTTGCTTTGGATGTCATAGAAAATATTGATGATCCAGAACCACAATATGTAGATGAATATCGACGTAGAAAAGATTTTCCAAAGTGGAGGGATGCAATCCAGGAAGAGTTCAACTTATTGGAAAAACATAAAGTTCTTGGTCTAGTCGTTGAAACTCCTCAAAATGTAAAAGTCGTTGGATACAAATGGGTATTCATACAAAAGTGCAACGAGAAAAATGAAACTGTTAGATATAAAGATAAACTCGTTGCACAAGGTTTTTCATAAAGACCTGGTATAGATTACCAAGAAACTTGTTGTCTAGTGATGGATGCCATCACTTTTCGGTTTCTTATTAGTTTGGCATCTTCAGAAAAGCTTGATATATGTCTTATGGATGTAGTCACAGATTATCTTTATGGGTTACTTGATAGTGACATTTATATGAAAGTCCCTAAAGGATTTCGTATACCTGAAGAAGTCAATTCCAAACAACAAAATTCATACTCAATAAAGCTTCAAAGAGATTTATATGGACTAAAGCAATCTGGGAGAATGTGGTATAATCGTCTCAGTGAATACTTGTTGAAATAGGGATATACTAATAATGTTATTTGTCCATGTGTTTTCATTAAGAAATCCAGTTATGGATTTGTTATTATTGCAATATACGTTGATGATTTAAATCTTATAGGGACTCTAGAAGAGCTCACTGAAACCGTTGCTTATTTGCAAAAAGAATTTGAGATGCAAGATCTTGGTAAAACCAAGTATTATCTTGGTTTACAAATTGAGCATGTCTCAAATAGGATATTTGTCTATCAATATACTTATACGAATTTTTTTTTGAAATGTTTTTATATGGACAAAGCGTATCCCTTGAGTTCCCCAATGGCCGTGAGATCACTTGATATAAATAAAGACCCCTTTCGCCCTAAAGAAGATGGTGAAGAAATTCTTGGTCCAGAAGTACTATATTTAAGTGCAATTGGTGCTCTTATGTATCTTACAAATTGTACAAGGATAGACATAGACTTTTTATTCAATCTGTTATTCTTGAACCCCAACTCAAAGACACTGGAATAGAGTCAAGCACTTATTTTGATATCTTAGTGGTACTATTGATTTGGGTTTATTTTATCCTTATGGATCTGAATAAAAACTAATTGGATATGGAGATGAAGGTTATCTTTCTGATCCACATAAAGGACTATCACAAACTGGATATCTGTTCACTTATGGAGATATAACTATATCTGGGCGGTCAATAAATTGAACCATTGTAGCTACCTCGACAAATCATTCTGAGTTATTAGCAGTCCATGAAGAGAGCCGTGAATGTATTTGGTTAAGGTCATTAATACATCACATTCAAGAATCATGAGGACTTCTTTGAATTAAAGACTCACCAACAGTAATGTACGAAGACAACACTGCTTGTATTGCACAATTAAAGGAAGGGTTCATTAAAGGTGATCAAACAAAGCATATCTCTCCGAAGTTTTTCTTCACACATGATCTACAGAAGGACGGTTATATTGATATTCAACAAGTACATTCAAGTAACAATCTAGCATATCTTTTCACTAAAGCATTACCAACTTCAACATTCAATAAATTGGTTCACAAGATTGGAATACGTCGACTTACAGATTTGTAAGCCAAGATTTGCTGAAGTGTCCATCAGAAGGAGCATCTTTGTAATAGGTATTTTATCAGACTTATCACGTTGTACTCTTTGAGCTTCGTCGAGGTTTTGTCCCACTAGGTTTTCCTTGTCAAGGTTTTAACAAGGTAGCATATGCTTATCCACACTACTCTATATGTTTTATACTCTTTTTCCTTCACATAGGTTTTTCCCTTCGGGTTTTCTTAGCAAGGTTTTAATGAGGCAATGTTAGTAGTTGAGTGTCATCCAAGGGGGTATGTTACGAAATAAGTATTTGGTGGATTTACACCACACTTACACCATCATCTTTTCATTTTCTCTTCACCTCTTTTTATTTCCCCCACTACTTTGTAACCACCACCACTAGTAATAATAGGTAGTAATGGGTGCATGCCCTTAATTCCATTGTAAAAGCTCATCTTCTTCTCCCTATAAATAGAGAGCATTTCCTTTGTAATGTCACATCAGAAATAAGAATTCTCTTCTTTTTTCTCTCAACTCTTCTATTTATTTATCTTTCACAACACATGTTACCAAATATTTAACAAAATAATTGATCCAACAAACAAATATGATCATGTGACGTCATCATATTAGTATTCTCGTTGAATTGAGAAGTACGTTCCCTAGATACCTATCTCAGCTTTTCATTCAAGTGTGTTATGACGACAGTCCCTCATGAGTACTTATGCACCTCTTCCAAGGGATGCAATAGCTAGAGATAGTTGGCGTTGCCCATGTTTCCTTTGCTGTCAGGGAATGCATAAGTCCCCAAGACGTACAAAAAATAAACCGCCTTCATACCACAAACTAGAACATCAGATATGGGCCCATTTGTACGTTCTTCTTCACCGGACCCAATAAATGTGTCCCTCAATTCAATAAGATTGAACTCCCTCTTCTTGTACTTCTTTCCTCTAACGAACATGTCGTTCGTATTCTCTACATCCCATCCAAACTATACCAATGATAATTCATGAAATCTGTTCCAAGTAAGGTTTTTGTGGTACTTATCTTGGGTGGACTTTCCTTCGACCTGGAGCCCTAGAATTTGATCAGCATCGTCAGGAATCAGTTCCATCTCGCCAAACGGGAATTCTATGGTAGCGGTTTCCCCATATTACCTCTCACAAAACGTCGATATCGTGCCCATGTCATACGCAATCACAAAATTCTTTACCGCATATAACAGACCAGAGTTGTCTACAAGCTCTCTAACTCTTTCGCATTCACCAGAGAGTGGCCATTGACTCATTTTAGAATACGAAGATATGTACCTCAAAAGACGTATGGCATTCTTATGATCCTACAAAATAGGGGGAAAAACAATCAGAAAATAAATAAAAATTAATCAGATAAAAAACAATGTTGCAATTATTACGATGGTACAAGCCCACGAGCCACGGTATCTAAATAGAACTTCTCCACCATTTGCGGGTAACCTATAATCTTGGTCCTTTCGTAGAGCTTGACACATCAAGCTGGTTGGGGAATGTGAGAAGCGCTAGCTTTCTTCACGGTTTGGGTATCACCTTCTTCTTCATCATCCTTACATTTTTCTTCATTACTACTATCATGAATATCATTACCATCATGACCATCATTATCTTCATTATCGTCATCATCTTGATCACTTTCTCCACCACCTTGTCCATCACTATCTCCAGCACCTTGTTCCTCACTTTTTCTACCACCTTGTCCATCATCCACTGCCTTCTCCACCACCATCATCTGCAGGTTCTGATGCATATGGAATATCGAAAGAGGAAGAAGAAGTGGAATATGATGGTTCAATATCATGTTTTGCACGTTCACAAATAGCAAACAGAACAACTTTTGTAGTTTTTCCACGATATGCACCAACCCTTAAGAAATTGTCGTGGCGGGGAGGTTTATAAGGAATATTTGTCATACATTGTTTTCATTTATTTATATTTTTCATCATATATAAAATAAAAAATAAAAACAATATTCATATTCACGTTATAAAAGTTGTCAAGTCCTAAAACGTCGAACATGACGACTCAAAAATTTTACATGCCGACAGTTTTGTAAACCATAACGATTCTTGGATAAAATGGTATTGAATATGTGTTTTTTTCCTCTACAGTCGTCATGGTTTATATAAGAGTCGTTATGGTACTATTAAGAGTCGTCATGATTTATGATTTATACCATGTAAACTCAAACCTACATGCATACTTTCACATAATAGAGTCGTCATGGTTTACATTCATCGACCGTATTCGAAAAATAGTACCAAGAGTCACCATGTTCCAAATGATAAACCATGATAACTTTTCATATTATAAACATGCATGTGAAAAGTCGTCATGTTCTATCATTTGGGAACATGACGACTCTTCTCCTGTAACCGTAAATTTGATATTTCTAACTAGATTTACAATCAAAACACTGAAAACAAATAGAGTATCGGGTTTTCAGTTCACTTAATTTCTAATTGATGCTATTTGTGCTTATCTTTCTTCTTGTTCGTCTTTTGATTCTTCAACAATTGATTTTTTCTTCCTTCTCGAATAATTTTTTCTTTTGAGTTTATCTACAATTTCTGAATTATCTACCATCCTTTGATCTTATTTAGACCGAACTATATTTGTAAAAGAAGTTAAGCGGTGATGAAGTTTTTAAATTGATGATTATAAAAAAAAATTGAAAGAAGAGAAAGAGTCGGCTGATATAGGTCTAGTTTTAGTTTTTATTATGCAAATATGACTTACAGGTGGCATACCATTTTACCCACTGTTTTTGGCAGTCAAAGATAAAGACGAACTATATTATCTCCATTTTGAGATAAGTATAAGTTGGATTGGCCTTAATTTTTTAGGATTAAACATAATCCTTATGTTGACACGTACATCAACATGTAACATACTTATGTAAAGTTTCTAAGGCTATATATAGTCGTGTAATAGTTAGTATGTGGGCTTGTAAGAGAAAATTATGGTAGTAATAATAAAGGGAACAGTTCCCACATTTTCTTCTCGTGTTTAATCTTTTTTATTTTCTTATACTAAATATCTTAGTTATTTGTATCTCATTTAGTACGTGATAAAGTGTTTTGAACTATCCATGGAAGTTAATAATAATGTAACATGTTATCAGCATGAATAAGCATGAATAGTTCGTATCTGGTATCATAACAAATTAAGGTTTCAATTTATGTTGAACTTTATAGTAATTTAGGAACATATATATTAGCAGAATATATATGTTAATTTGTATTTCTTTGTAAGTATAGAAAAGGTGAGAATCGCTACTCCGTAAACTTTAATAATAGTTTTTCATTTTATTTTTTTGTTATGGTACTAACGGTTTTAATACTGGTAATTATCGTATCCCTGAAGGATGCCGTAGATTTGTTTTTTCTCGTCTCTAATAATCTCCGGAAAATTGTAAACCATTCCACCAAAAGCTGGAATATTGTGTGGCATCATATGGACTCAAAATGCGCGTTCCACTAGTAAATCGGTCCCGGAAGCGACCCGTAATAAATTGCTAGGCGGTCTATATCAGTGGTTCTTGAAGCAAACATGTTACTGATATTGAGGTAATTTTTGCCATAAAGAATATGTCCATGTGCATACTTGTAAATTGATATCTTGTCGACCCTATAGGTGATGAAAATGGAGATTTATTAATATGATGTTGGTACCATATGTGTTTGTATTTTTATGCGCCTCTTTTATTTTCAATGTTGTTTAAATTACTTGTTTGTAAATAATGGATTCTAGAAGAAATCCATGGGACGTTGCCGACTCCAGAAGAAGCCAGCATGTAATTTGCGAATTCCTGAAATAATCCCAAAATATTATGGGTTCCAGAAGTAATCCATAAATATGGACCCCAGAAATGGACTATTTCAGGAATCCAAAAATACATGATTATTCCTGGAATCCATGGGACGTTGCCGACTCCAGAAGAAGCCCAGCATGTAATTTGCGAATTCCTGAAATAATCCCAAAATATTATGGGTTCCAGAAGTAATCCATAAATATGGACCCCAGAAGTACGTCTATGGAAATAATTGGATTCCAGGAATAATCATGTATTTTTGGATTCCTGAAATAGTCCATGGTTGCTAAATGCTTTTGTTAATAGCTTTATTTTATTTTTCTCGTTTATCTCTGCTAAAGGATATGGATTCCAGAAGTAATCTATCCAACATTAAATAGACGATAGAGATATTTGTCTCAAACATAACGGAAAAGCAAACACAAATTTTCGAACCATTTTATAACCTTGTGGAGGTTTGGGGAAATGTGAAATATCATTTCTGGTTCGAACAGTATGATAGACGTCTCCCGAAGAGCATGTATCATTCTGGTGGTATAAAAGTTAGTTTTATTGACACTTTATATTATTCTGGATTCCAGAAGAATCTGTTGAGTTTTAAAAATATTCAGTGTAACTACCACCTTAGTGAGCATATGGAGTAGTTATTACTTCATATGTTTTGTGCCAGAAGCCCTCTATAAAGAAGCTTAATTAAGGCTTTCTTTTATGGGGTGTGACATATTAGGATTCAAACAGTTGAATCTCACGTTGTCATTAACTAGAAGTTTGATAACCTTGAACCGTTCCTTCTTAGACATGGTCGGCTTGGACACCCAGGTTCTACGAAAATAAGTAGAACAGTGCAAAATGCCCATAGACATGTTTTACGAAATCTGAAGCTTCTATTGAAGAAAAATGTAAATTGTGTTGTTTGTTCTTTGAGACATTTAGCTCTTTAACTGGTATTAAAAATGTCATTATGATAACTCGTTGAATCACCAATATTCATTTAGAGGATTCAAGGTGACATTTGTAGGGCTTATTCACCCTGGACAATGGACAATTTTCAATACTTTCAGGTATTGATAGACACATCTATTGGATGATCTCTTGTTTATCTTCTAACACGTAATGTTGTGTTTGCTAAACTGCTTACACTAATTGTTTGGTTGCATACCTATTTTTTGTACTTTCGTAGTAAGTCCATTTATCTTGATGGTAAATTTACGGGCTTTTGATGTTTTGCCTTAAGTTGATGTTATATCAAGCATATAAATAGCACATGTGTACGCTCAACATGGTATAGTTTAGTTCTTTGTTTAAGCATCTTTAGTTGATTGCTCGGCCAACTGTTTACCATTAATATTGTTTTGGGAAGCAACCTTACATTTCTTATTTACGTGTTTGGTCCATGGCGCCACCTATATATATTGATGGTTTTGATTCATAAAATAAGATGTTTAAAATCTTGAACAGGTAATGTTTGCATATGAGACTATATTCCCGTCGTTTGGTGGGGTGAGGTGGGGTAGGGGGAGTAAGCCGTAACAGGAACCGCGTGAAATGTCTCATCTATGTCGAACCTGTAGCTGTTTTTTGGATACCTTATGTGTGGGTTTAATAAATACCCTAAAACCATCATGAATAGAGTTGTCCTTGAAAATCAGACAAAATTATGGAACCAGAAGTTTCCATAAATGAGATGGTAATGTTTCTGACATGATCAGGAAAACTGAAATACCACCAGAAGCTGACATGACAACCCACCACCAGAAGTTGTCGTAAATAAGGTTGATAACCTTTAAGGTTCTCCCACTTTAATCAGGGGGAGAAAAGTCACCACGAGATGTTGATGCAAATTATGTTGATAACCCGAAAGGTTTTTGCTCGCCATAGTCAGGGGGAGAAAAACTGTCACCAGAAGATGGCATGTATTATGTCTACAAACTTAAGAGCTCTCCCTTGAAATCATGGAGGTGCCATACACAACCAAAAGGGTTGCAATGAGCAATGTCGACAACTAAATAGGTTATCTAGTTAAGTTTTTCTCGTCCTGATCAGAGAAATTGAGGCTGCCAATGGAAATTGACGTAAAATTATCTCATTTTGTTTTTCTTCACACCAAGATATTGGATGCAATTGAGGTGTTGAATATTAATCATGATATAAGCATATAATTGCAGTAACTCTTGGAAAAATGTTTTTTGTCATTTGCTTGAGGATGCAGACACGAGAAGTTGTCTCAGCAGGTTAAATCATACATTTTGCAGTGACCAAGTCGTGAATCAAGACACGCCTAACGTGTGAACGACTGCCTTATTTATGCCTCATAAAATGGATTCCAATCACCTTTATAATATGTAGTTCTCTTGAAGAGACTACAGATAATGCTCGTGGAGACTATCGGAATATGATCCACATTCTGTAAGTTTATGCTTCCTTATTAAAGATGAGGAGATGATAATACCCCTGAAGTGGCACTGCTACCAGTCTGTGAAAATTTTATTGAATGTGCATGCACTAGAGAAATGTGTTAGATCTATATGATTGTCAATTATTTATTTATAATGGTGGTTATGTACCCCTCTGCATAGGAACATCGACATCGTGATTGATATGCATATAATCCAATCCTCTCAAACTAAGGTAGAGATTAGAATCTCTCGAAAAAACGCAAAAGTTTGGATCTGAGTCACACCGTAAAATTGTGAGGCTTGAATGTTATAGGTTGATGTTTGAGATGAAGCGCAGAGAGAGAGAGAGTATAAAATTTCTTTAAGTGCGATTTGAGGGTTTCCTGCTGAACCCCGGGATTGGTTATGTAAAAATTAAAGTATTCTCTTAATATTGATGCACTTTAGCGTGGTAGTGCCTGAAGGACTCTGATTGCATCTAGCTCAGACTAGTGATTGGTGATGGTTATATTTGAATCCCTGAAGGATTCGAGTTTCTAACTCAGGCAACCACCTGATATTGTGAATTACGCCAGACTCAAAATTTAGTCATAATCACTATTTCAAAGAAGATAAGTTTAAGAACAATCCTTTGTGTGTTTTACGTTCTTGGAAAAGGTAAAATCCAGATGAATTGATGATATCATCTTTGGCTTCTTGGGAAAGCCCTTAATAGTGCTAAAGTCCATGCTTGAACTAAATTTCGAGATCTCATTGAAATTGAAGTATCTTCTTGGTCTGAAGTTCGAGAATATGCTAGCATATAAAACTTGTCAACATAGACTAGAGTATCCAATTTTTTTAATACTTATTGTGCTACTAAATTAGCACCATTGTTATATGATCTCTTAGAGTGGAGGGTGATTCATTTGTCACGTACGTAGACTGTATGGTCTAGAAGTACCATGTAATGCATGCATTATATTAGTGTTATGACTTTTGTTTTGCATGTTACACTTTTAAATGACAAAATTGATTCTACGTTAAATGTGAGTTTACAAGAGGCCTTTCACTTTTATACCTGAAGTTAAAGCGGCAAACTAAGATTTATGTGCAATGGACAGAGGATCTATATGTGAGGTGTACAGTGATAATGATATACTCGGAAAAAGACCTGGAAGTCAATCCTCCATATACTGTTAATTGTAAAAACAGTTTTTGTGAAAGATGTATAATGTTTTCACTACCAACCGCTTTAAGAAAGTTATATTTCAGGGGGCGTAAACTCGTAGAACCTTCCGGTGGACTTAAATACATCGTACTCTTTTTCCTTCGTCAGAGGTTTTGTCCGGAGGGGTTTTCCTTGGCAAGGTTTAACGAGGCAGCACATACGTGTCCAACACCATCATCCGGCGATGTCCGTTGTACTCTTTTCCTCGGGTCAGGTTTTGTCCCACGTGGTTTTTCTTACGAGGTTTTTAACGAAGCAACATTTGCATCAATGTCGACATTATTATAAGCTTTATGCGTTCAGGTTTTGTCCCAAGTGGTTTTCCTAGCGCAGGCGTTCAGGTTTTGTCCCAAATGATTTTCCTAACGCAGTTTTGGCAAAGGGGGATTCGTGGAAACAGCCACCCTCATTTGTGAGCTTTAAGTGTTCGGGTTTTTGTCCCAAATGATTTTCATGACACAACTTTGAAGAAAAGAGAAAATTTATGGTGATCAATACCTTTCTAAAACTACCTGCGTTATATTCTTTTTCTTTGACCAGTTTTTTATCTCACTGGACTTCTCTGATGAAGTTTTATAATGGTAGTCCAAGAAGGAATATTGTGTAAACATGACTTACGAGTTGCCCACCATTTTACCTAGGGCTGCACAGGAACCGACCCGAAAAACCGCACCCGCCCGAACCCGCTAAAACCGTGGGTTTTAAAACCGAACCCGCCCGCTACGGGTTGGTATACGGTTTTGAAAACTCAAAACCCGGTCACCACGGGTCGGTTTACGGGTTTAGGGTAGAACCCGCCCGACCCCGCCCGTTTAAACCGTCAAATATGGACCGTTGATGAGATCAATCTTGACCGTCCATAAAAACTAAACACATTACACAATTTACACTACGCATGACCTAATGGTCCTAATCTCATCTCTAGCAGAAGCAGTCTTCACTTCATGAGTTCGTTCTTCAATCTTCACTGAATCACTGTGAACCCATCTTCTCCGCCTTCCTCTCAAGGCTCTCATCCAGGTAATGATACTTATTGCCCTTCTCTGCCATTCTTTCGTTTTTGATTATCAACAGCATCAAACCTCCATTGATGATTTAGTGAACTACAAGAGTAAACATATCTCATTTGGAATCTTCAATTCAATCGATTTGAAAACATGGGTTTGTTGTATTTCGTTTTAATTTTATGATTATCAATTCAAATTGTCCAAATTGATCAATTAGGATAAAAATATGAAGAACTAGGGTTAACTAGTCTTGCATTTCCCCTGATTATGCATTTGTCTGTTCCTCCTAATTTCTATCTCTTCATTTTAAGTTTTAAAAGACAATATCTACACCAACAGGTAAACATTCAAATCACTTTCGATTAGTAATTTTTATTAGTATTGATTTCATTATTCAAAAATTGATCTGTTTCTTCTGATACTAGACTGCAATTTTACAGAGACCTTGAATTTTGTTTTCTCTGTTCTGATTAGTGATTGAATTTTGTGTACATTTATCTTTGAAATTGTTTACTTAAACTGAGAAAGAGTGCTCAGATCATGTACATGATGACTTCATAGACTTGTACCAATTGCAGATATGACAGTGAGTCTGTGACTACTGATTAGTAACATAATAGGACAGGGATATCATATATACTTGCTCTGATACTTAGTTAGGTGTGTGAGTTATTTGATACAATCAGATATCAGTTGTATTTAAAGTCACCACATGTAATGTAAAGAGAAGTTTAATAGATGAGATGAGATCATAGAGAGTCTTGCTACATAAGTATGAGTAATGGCTTAAGTTTGATTCTCTCTAGCTAGAACTGTTACAGTTGTTGTTCGAGAGTTTACTAAGTTTTACCTCATTGTTTATCAAAGTTTCTCCATTCTTTTTACAGGGAAAGGCAAAGCCAGTGATATTAGCCATTTTTTACTTCTTTCAGCTGAACCCACAAAATTCAAAGAACTAATCAGTGATCAGGGATGAAATAAACCCTGTTACAAGCACAAAATGAGAAGAAAAAACCAACTGGGCAAGTTAATGATAGCTAACATAGACTTGACTTCATAGGAAGAGAATTGATTAGATAGTACTGTATGATGGGTAATGAAATGATAGTACTACTTTTAGTTGTTGACCTGTGCATGCCTGAGTAGTTTTATGTTTGGTTCTCCTTATTATGCAATAAGTTGTTATGATCAATTCTTATGTAGTGTCATTAGATAGGTGAGTTTTCATACTGCTGTGTTCGATTTGTAGTACCTATGAAGCACGTCATTATTGTTCTAAGTTAACACATATTCTAATAATATTTTGTTTATCTATCATTTACATTTTTACATTTTCATTATAGAATTTATGGAAAGTGAAAGAAACAAAAACTAAGGTTGAAATTTAACACTAACACTATCATGCAACATATTCCTGGATCGTTGACTTCCAATATGTTGCATGGTAAAAGAAAGAAAGAAAAACTAAGGTTGAAATTTTGAAACTCCTGCTACTAAAAGTACATACAGCTTTAAAGAAATTACATTTTTTTTTCGGTTTTATACTTTGTAGACTGACGTTGTTTGCCTGTTTGGTGTTTTTTGTTGTTTCTTAGGAGGCTTAATAGGTGATTCATCAACTCAATCTCTATCTGTAACTAGCAAAATGTCAAGTACACCTGCATCTATACCTGAAAGTCAAAATGAATCTACTAGTGGGGCACCTGAAAATCAAATTACATTTCAAACTAGTTCCGAAGATGTAGCCCCAGTTGCAAATGCAGAAAACAAGAAGTCAAGATCCTTTTCTGGTGTATGGGTGAAGGACTTTACAAGACTTGATCCTAAGACTGCACAATGTAATCATTGTAAAAATAAGTTCTCTGCACCAGCTAAGAATGGGACTTCTAGCTTGAGGGGTCATGCAGAAAGATGTTCTAAGAATCCTGATAGGAAGAAGGAACAGAAAAGTCTCATGTTTCCCCCTCCAAAACCAGGTGAAAATTCTAAACTAGTTGCTTCCTTTTATAGTTATGATAGATGCAGAAGAAGATTAGTAGAATTTATAATTAAGGAAGAGTTGCCATTTAGATTGGTTGAATCAGAAGGTTTAAGGGCCTTGCTTCAAGAGCTTGAACCAAGATTCAAATGCCCTGGTCGGATGACAATTTACAGAGACCTTTTAACCATCTATAAAGAAGAGAAAGAAATTTGAAGAAGTATTTCAAGGCAAGCAAGCAGAGAGTTTCACTCACAACTGACACATGGACATCACCGAACAATTTTAACTACATTTGTGTTACAGTTCATTATGTGGATCAAAATTGGAAGTTGACAAAGAGAATTATTATGTTTTGCTTAGTTAAGGGTCATTCTGGTAAAGCAATTGGTCGGATGTTAGAGAAATGTTTGATTAGTTGGGAACTTGAGGATGTTTTTGCGGTGACACTTGACAATGTTAATGTTAATACCGTTGCAATTGATCACTTAAGGACAACTGTGGTTGGTTGGACAGGTGCAGTCGAAAGAGCAGCGTACTTGCATGTAAGACTATTAATTTATATAGATGATTTAATTTGTAATACATCAACTGCAATTTGAAATTTCCAATTTCTAATATTATTTAACTTTTCATTCTTAACAGGTAAGATGTGCTGCCCATGTTCTTGCTCTTGTTGTAAAAGATGCAATACTTACATACAAAAAGTTGATTAAGAGGATCAGGTCAGTGATTAAGTATGTTTGTAGCTCTCCTTCTAGGTTGGCTAAATTTAGATACTATGCTTCTTTAGAAAAGGTTGAATGCAAGAAAGGCTTGGTCTTAGATGTCAAAACTAGGTGGAATAGCACATATCTTATGTTAGATGCTGCAGAGAAGTATGAAAGGGCTTTTAATAGGTTAGCAAAGGATGATAAAGAATTTCGAAAGAGATACATTTTTCCAGAAGATAAATTTGATTTTTGCCTGATATTAGTAGTTTTGAATCTTTTGAAATAAATGCAAATGACATTGAAGTTTTATCTTCTAGTTCTGAATCTTGTTCTGAATCTGATAATGAAATTGAGAATACTAATGCAAGAGGCAAGAAGCAGAATCAGAAAAAAAAAGAAGCCTAAGCAGCATGCTCCATACTCTGAAGATTGGTCGTATGCCAGAGGTCTTGTAAAGTGTTTGAAGGTATTTTTTGATTCCACTGTAAAATTTAGTGCTTCATCACAAGTTACAACACATAATTTCTTATGGAAATTGACAATCATCCATGAACAATTAGTTGCTTTTAGAGATTATCGAACGCAAGATTCTTACATTACACGCATGGCTGCTCTCATGTTTAGAAAGTACAATAAGTATTGGGATAGGTATGAAGATATGAATTCTGCCATGTTTTTTGCCCGGGTGCTTGATCCAAGATCGAAAGAAAGTGGATTAGAGTTTGTGTTTGAATGCTTGTATGAGAAAAATTATGACAAGATTAATAGTACTATGATAACTGTGAAACAAGAACTTGTGAGACTCTTTGAAGAATATAAGCCTGTTTATTCAATTATTGAGGACGGGTCAACTATTGGGTGTACTAGTAGTATAGATGACACTACAGTTGGTGTAGATGATTCAATTGAGGCTATACTTGAGTCAAGGGCGAAAAGACATAGGAAAAACCCATCTGTTGAGGTGAACTCAGAGCTAGATAGGTATTTGATGGATGATTGTGTATCAAGTGATCCCAATTTTGACATATTGGCTTGGTGGAAAGCCAATAGTACAAAGTATAAGATTCTCTCACACATGGCGAAGGATATACTAGCTATACCCGTGTCTTCAGTTGCGTCTGAATCAGCTTTTAGTACAGGAAAGCGTGTGCTTAGTCCATGGAGAAGCTCTTTATCTCCTAGGACAGTTGAGGCATTGCTCTGTACGCAAAGCTGGTTGGAAAAGCCCATTGCTCTTGATTTTCTATGTGACTATGTACCGGATGATAGCTTCAGCATTGAGGAAGGTATGAAAAAAATTATGTACTGCTTTTTTGTTCTTCAATCGTTTGCATATTTGTTAAGTATTAACATACCTTTTATTTCCGGTTCTTGCAGAGTTGTTGGGTCCCATGACAGAGATCTTTGATCCTTGATCTATGATTGAAAAAGGGAGAGGGATTTAAGTGACTCAATCATACATATCCGCGAGTGCATCTTTGAACTTTGATCCTATCTGTTTTGAATTCCATTTTAACTTAAGTGACTTTGTATGTTTTTTTTAATGTCAGTTTGAACTTCATTTTATGAGAGTTACTCATGGTAATATTGTTTGTTTTTGTTGTTGTTGTCTTAAATTTTATAATACTGCTTTTTTTCTTCTTTTTTTCATGTTTTTTTTTCTTTTTTAGTGGCTGTTTTGTTATTTTTTGTTGTCTGCACGGGTTAACCCGCTCAAAAATCGAACCCGCCCGACCGCTGCGGGTTAAAACCGACCCGACCCGCCCGAGGACAGGTTGGTATACGGTTTCGATTATCAAAACCCGCCTGTGGACGGGTTGGTAGTTGGTTTTACCCTAAAACCGACCCGCCCGTCCGCTGTGCAGCCCTAATTTTACCCACTGTTTTTAGCAGTCAAAGATAAATACCAACTAATCTCTTCTATCTCCATTTTGAGATAAGAATAAGTTGGATTAGCCTTAATTTTTAAGGATTAAACATAATCCTTATGTTGACACGTGCATCAACATGTGGCATATTTACGTAAAGTTTTTATTATTTTGTTGATGCAAAATTGCAAACTTATGTAAAGTTTCTAAGCCTGTATATAGCCGTGTAATAGTTAGTATGTGGGCTTGTAAAAGAGAAAATTATGGGTAGTAACAACAAAGGGAACAGTTCCCACATTTTCTTCTCGTCTCCTCTTTAATCTTCTTTATTTTCTTATACTAAATATCTTAGTTCTCTGTATCTCATTTAGTATGTGATAAAGTGTTTTGAACTATCCATCATAGAAGTTAATAATAATGTAACAGTTTCAGTTTGTTTTGGCTTTAATCGAAAAGAAAAAGGTCGGTTGATTAAAGGTATTAGGTTTAGTAAGGGTAAAATAGTATTTTATTCTTAATTAGACGTCCCTTGTACTACATCCTCGGTACAAATAAGATTGGTAACCCCCTTCTGATTTCGACATCTCCCAAAATCAGCATAAAAAAAGCTTTTTCTTTTTCTTCGTTCATGCGAATCATTTACCTCTCCATCCTCCAATGAGTAGTTCTGTAAACTCTTCAGGACTTTTCAATTCTTCCGGAGCACAAACCAAATAAATTTCAGAATATGTTAGTCTATGTGAGAAATATTTCCTTAATCTCTTTCCTAAATCATTAGAAAGAGAATCGGATTGAGTGACTACTACTCTGATTCTGTTACTTATAATCAGAATGTCATTGTTAAATCAATTATTTAACAGAGGGATTTTTGGTGCAAAATGGTTAGTTTCTCTTTCCCCCTTGGTTCAATTTTTGATGGGTAAAAAGTTTTTTAATTCCTACATTATTTGATGAATGTGTATCATAGTTCTGTATTTTCTTTTAGGAGTAATATTTATCATTCTTTTAGGGTTATTAAGATAAAATAAGCAGGGATTAACTCCAACTTCGAGTTTGTGTGCTGTAGTTGTTCTCTCTTTGGTCATATGTTCTGATTGAAAATTACAGTGTAATATACTTGTTACATTTGACTATGGTCTTTGTTTGAGTGGTACTTGAAACTGCATTGGTTTTTGTTTTAGAGTTCATGATGCATTGTGCTTAGACTTTCTCACCTAGATTGGTGTGTTGACTCCAATGGAAGTGGCCTTGGTTGGAAATTTGGGATCTTTGTTATCGTTTTAAGGAATCAAGCCTGGTTTGTCTGTTTTTAATTGGATCAATCTGGCTTAGAAACCCATTCAAATTTCTAAACAATGAATTTAGTGCAAAAATGGCAACCTAGTTTCTTTGAGTCTTCAGTGGTGTTTGTTGTTTGTAACTATTGGTTGTATATTGCTTTGTGTCTTCTCCTTCTGATTTACTTTCTTGTTTGTCCAACTTCTTGTACCAATGTGCATTGCTCTAGCAAAACATGTGTGAGCTTGGCCATATCACGTATAAAGCTTGTACAAAATAAAAGAGATCTACAGCTGAATAATATGCGTAAAGAGATTGCACAATTCCTTCAAAATGGCGAAGAAGCTATTGTACAAATCAGGGTAACCTCTAAGACTCATAAAGTTCATCTTTCTTAGTTTCAGGAGTCTCTCTGAGACAATGATATTTTATTTTTCACATATTTGTTAGGTGGAGCATATCATACGAGAAACAAACATTTGGGAGGCATACAGTATCTTAGAGTTGTTCTGTGAGTTTGTTCTGGCACGTATTCCAATTCTGGATAGCCAAAGGTAATTTAGAATGTGTTCTCTTTTTGAATTCGTGGTGCTTGAGTACCAATGTTTTTGGATATCATGGAACAGAAGCAAACTTGTTTAGGATTCGAGGTTCTGCATGAAGCCACATACAGGTTTAAAAGAAAAACTTAGCAGATATAGGCCAATCACAATAATACATATTTTCACTCAAATCTGTTTAGAATAATGTCATTTTTGTTAACATATGATGAATGGGACAATTTTATAGTTGGCCAATAGAAAGATCTGATGGAAGAAGTGACAACATAAGTGTATACACTTGGCTGTCACATCCCAGTATGGAAAATGACATTCCACCAGTATGATACCATAGGAGAGTTTGCTGTGTGTGAAACACCTCATACAGTATCTACTGTTGGACTATTATATCTTAAAATTTGCTCCGTTTCTTACTGGGATGATTATACATTTATCTTCTATTCTCCAAGTTCCTAAATAGTGTAGTTCATTTGGCTTAATTATAGATTATGTCTAAGTAAAAAATCAGATCTCAAATGTAGGTTTACAAGACCTTAGACAATTATGGGTATATTTTGACCAGGTAGCACTTTGAATTTTGATACCATAGACGCAGTTCTTCTTCGATTATGTTTGGTTAAGTTTAGCATTCCTGAAATTATAAATTTTACGCTTATGTTACTAGGAGTTCAATGTATTGCACATGACCTCAAAAGCAAACATTTCATAGGGTTTTGAAAACCCAAAATTAGACTGGGGTAACAGGATTGCCACCTTGTAACAGGGTAATAAAGCAGAGTAGCATTACAGATTAGTTTAGCTGACTGACTTGTTGAATGGGGCCTTCTTTATGTTCTAGTAACTGTTATAGTGTTTCTGTATTCACCTGTTCTGGTTCTATGTTTCTTATATCTGTTCCTCTTCATTACTCTTTCTTGAATGAAACCTTATAATCTGTTGTGCTCGTGATAGATAAGATTCTACTTGTCAAATGATGTGGGAGGTTCCTTGTAGAAAGTATAACATAAAATAACAAAGTAAGTGGTACTGTTATCAGGTAAATAGCTGTGTTGCGACGACACACCAAAATAATTTGAGCCGTGTCGACACGGACACGCGTGTCTCATACGTCGGACACGGCTCAGTTGCCAAGAAATATGAAAGAAAATCTAGATCTTCATTTAATTCATCTGTAGGATATTCTATTAGAATTTAATTAAGAGATATTTTCTCTTAGAGGGATATTTTTTAGTTTTATCTTTAGTAATATAAACTAAGATACTCTCTAGATATTTTCTCTTGCTATGTATGTTAAACTACTTATATCTACTTTGTGTATACCGTGTCCCCGTTTTCTAGTTTTTTTGACACAAGACACTGATACCATCTATGTGACTACGTGTCGTTGTAACACATTTATGTTATAATACAGAGCTTCATTCCTGAAAGAGAGCCCACATAAAAGTGAGCACTTAGTTCTGGTTAGCATGTATCATACACCATGGTCAAGCTCCCGGAATAGTCTCCCTAAACCACAAGGAACCAGGTTTTGACCCTAAGGGTTTAGTCCTCTCCATGCTCTTCTTGGGTAGAACAAGTTGCAACTATAATAATCACATGTGTTCACTATGTTCTTAAAATTTCTATTGGGATTTCATCGTTTGGTGCCCTCGACTGGTTTGTTCAATCAAGTTGATATCTAGCAGATATATTGTTTAATTAAGCATTTTTTACTCTGAGAGGCTCACCCCTCCGTGCTCTTCTTGGGGTAAACAAGTCAAAGTTGTAATGTTCGCATGGGTTCATGATGTTCTCAAATTTATATTAAGTTTCAACCCAAGTACTTTCATCGTTTGGTGGCCTAGACTGCTTTGTGTAATCATGTTAACATCTAGGCTCTAGCGCATATATTGTGAATAAGCATGTTTATTCTGGAATGAGAAAAAAAAGTGCTCACAAAATCCTTTAGCTTGAAACTGCAAATACCATGTGATCTATTTAATTCAATTCCATTCTATCCTGTTCTATTCTATTTTCTAGCTCTCTATATTATTTGGGAATTTTGAATCTCACATTGCATATTCACTTTCATGAATACTGATAGACTAAATTGCCATGTGGCAAACTTACTTAGTCGTAGACTCGTAGGTTAGTTAATTAATTTAAATTGGTTTATTTAGATTCATGTAGTGTTAACAGGTGACCCGTTTTTGTAGGGTTATATGTTTGTTTGTTTTTTTTAATCTGCCTCATGACATCTAGCCTTTCAGTATGCTTGAAAGTGAATCTGGGGTTGTCACATGGGATTTAAAGGATTTCCCAAGTAATATAATGGAATGGATGGAATAAGTTGAGAAGCAATTGGATTGATTTGCCAAGTCTAAATATGCCTCAAATCAACCTTAATGAATAGATATTTCCTACATCATTTTAGTCACCTTAACATTTGTGTTGTATGTAACCATTTCCCATATGCCAGGGAATGTCCAGAAGAACTGAAGGAAGCTATTGCGAGTATAATCTTCGCTGCTCCTAGATGTTCAGATTTGCCAGAGTTATTGCAGATTCAGAGTCTATTTACTACAAAATATGGAAAAGAGTTCATTTCTGCCGCTGCTGAGCTCAAACCTGGCACCAGTGTTAATCGCACTGTAAAGTAGATCCATTATGTCTTGTTTGTGATTCAAATTACTACATTGTACGATCTCTTTATACTTGAGTTTTAGTAATTTCCTTTTGGTTTATTAAAATATGTAGATAATTGAAAAGCTTTCTGTAAAAGCACCATCTGCTGAAGCAAAACTCAGTCTTCTGATAGAAATCGCTCAAAAGTACAACCTGCAATGGGATCCTTCAACCGCCATAGCAGGGTTCAGCAAAAAGCATGAAGATCTTCTGGTAATCTATATATTTTAATCCACTTCTCATATTGGTTTTATTGTCCTAACTCTTGACAACACAAACATTTTCTTAAATAATAATCAGACTAATTCTGTCTCACTTCTGTTTTCTTAGGTTAAATGAATCAATAACACAGCCTTCATTACATTGATAGATCCTTCCTTTTATTTAAGCTGTCACTTCAGTTTTTTTGAAACTTTAATATGTTTCGTTAAATATATATGTTAAATCATAGAACCTTGTCACATTAGTTTTCTTAATTATCAACCCTACGGCAGGTGTCTTGCTTGAAACTGTTAGGAACTATTAAACTCAAGTATACAGTTGTTCTTTGCATCGAGCATCTTCATCCAAAATGTACAATTGTTTGTGTATAGAATACGAGTTATTAATTTATCTATTGGAAACATTATATACAAATTGTGTACAATATTTTTCTTATATAAAAACTGAAAGTGACATCAGGTTATACTTTGATGGTCTGTAAATCACCGGTTGTTTAAATAAAGATGTGAAATTTTTCAGTTTTCATATTTGAGCTCACTGTACAACACCTACTGCTACTGGAAATTTACCATTCATCCATTATGTGTTAGGATGGATCAAGGCAGATTCGCAGTCGAGCTGCAGAATATCAAAGACCCGTCATAGAGAGCTCTAGCTTGTCTCCTAGCAGTGAAGCAAATCTGGTTGCCAGAACGATTCAAAATCAAGGGACTCGACTGCTTCAACCTTCGACTCCCCATGTCAGCAAGAAAATAATTGTTGATTCCGATAAAGCTGATAAATTGGTAATTAGTACAACTGGAGATACTAGAACGAGCACAAAATCAAAAATCATGGAGAACGCACGAGCTGCAATTGCTGCTGCAGATCGTGCATCCACAGCTGCCCGTGCAGCTGCTGAGCTTGCAAAAATGTAAGGTTGGAATTAGAATCCTAAACTGGTTGTTGGAATGAGATAACCTAATTTGTGGTAGGTATTTTACCTTAGGCGTTGGAATTAAGATCTGTATATATATTGCGCAACTTTTCATGAGCGCAAAGAATGGGCCTTGTGACCGTCGGTGACTGCAAATTAACAATTTGATGAAAAAGAGAGCAGATAGCATGAGCATATAATCACTTTCATAATTACACTCTTACTCATGATCGTCCGCAACAGTAAGTGTGCTATCTTATTTACTTTGAGATCTGAAACCTAAAATTAGTGATGTTTCATAGTATTTCCTGTGTAACTAGTGAGTGTTATGGCTACTCTTAAGCCTGCTCAGAACATGTACCTAGATTCTCCCTAATAACCAACTTTTATACACATCACTATTTTTGTTCAATTTGAAGCTGGAATACAACCACTGTTACTGAGGAAGTCGCATGCTAAGATGCATGATTGTGCTATAACACATTTATTTCACTGGTACAATGTGGTTTCCTAATGAAAGTAGTATTCACTTGAATTGATCACCATTTAAGTAGCTCTAGGTAATTTCTTGTAGTGCCTATTTTTTTCTTTTTTGTAGTTGTTCTATCGCACAAAAACCCATCAAAATTTGTTTGCTACATTCAAATATCGTTCCAGTTATGAGAGAAGCTCTGTATCGGGTGATTGAGTTTTCACACCTATCTCCTGTCTTCTTCCGTTGCTCTCTCCTTTCCCTTTGTGTTTGAGCTTTAATCCCTTCCTGCTTTCTGTAATCAAGGTTCGAAGTGATTTGAACCACAATATAAACTCTTGTAGCTATTACCCCTGCCAGAGAGTTATATGCAGGTTAATAGCCGTGCTGATATAAGTTAAGGCTGTGCAGTGGTGCAGGTGTTACACAATTCTGATAGTGTGTCGATCACTGATATTGTCTGTGTTTATCAGACGGGTAACTATTCTGTTGTTAGTTCCTGTACTCAGTGCACCTCACTTGTGTGTTTTTATCTTCCGTCATTACTCGCTAAGCCGAGTATAAAAAACACTGGATTAACCTCTCATTTTGTGCAACGAAGATTATCTTGTTCTCTAAAAAATTGCGTTTCACCATTTAACACTTCAGTATTATTATGAATCAGAGGGCTAAGTTTTACAGCTCTTGATCCTCCATGTCAGGACTTCGTTATTCTTCGAGGTTTCGTTCTTTTCTTCTTCTGCTGCTGGTGTTTGCTGTTGGTTCGGTTGTTTTAGACATAATCTTCATCGTCTTGTCATGCTTTGATTGTTTCTTGATCTTAATATTTGATCATTTCTTCTGTTCTGTTTCTTAATGTGTATTAAATGGGTATTTCCAACAAAAAAAAAAAGCCTAAACATTTTGATTGGTAAACAGACCCTATAGGTTGAATTTGTGTAATTTCCACAAATGGTATAGTGAACTACTGAATTTGTGTGGTTAAAAACGAAAATCCTAGATTTGCAACTCATCTTATAATCGTCCAAGGACCAGACATGCATGCAGAATAAAGCTTAAATTTAAAGAAAAAGAAACTGATTCCTTTTCCTTGGATGACTAGTTGGTAATTGAGCACCGAAGGCACCGTTTGGACATTTGGCTTGTTTGGGTCTTACCCATAACAAATTTCAGGCATCAAAACAACTAGTAGGCCAAACCACGGTATTAGCATGGTCAACAGAAGAATTAGTACAATGGAAATCCACTCAAATGGATTAATCGGGAGTTGACCAAACATGAATACAAGTACTTAAAGATGTTCTTCTTTTTCGTGATCTGAGTTAACCGAACAAGACTTTTCTATGCTTCACTATTCATATAAAAAACACAAGCACAAGCATGGGAATATATATATATATTATGCTTCTTTCATTTAAGACTACATCAAGATTTATATGAAGAGAATGCTCATTGTTTTACCAGAACTGCCGTGTTTCCCGTTACTGGTTGGAAGCTAGCAACATTCTCCAGACGTTCCCATATTACCGTTCGCTTCTCACATGCTGCTTTTAACTTCGCCGCTTCATCTTCAAACTTTTCCTGATATGACAGTACAAGATCGTTGTCCATCTCCGCGAACATCTTCCGAACATTTAGAGTGAGATTGAGAACAGCTTGATTCCAGTGGCCTTGCGCATTTTTCTCTAGTGCTGGATATATTAGAGGCAGGATCACTTGTCGGTTGTGTGCTATCAGAGTCACAATGTGATCATTGTTCCATAACAAGAGTGCCCTTTCAGCCACCTGAAAATTCAAAATTAGAATAGAAAAATCAATACCAAAAAACTGTTTCATACACATTCAAGAATAATTAATGGAAATAGAAGACAGTGACAAGATCAGTTCTCGCTCGAAATATATATGAAAGATAACTGAAGCTTTAAAACATGTTTACAGATTACATGGTTACTGTCATGTGATCAATTGATCACCGAACAATACCTTCATTATGCAGGTCCAAACAACAAGCATGCACAATAAGCAGCGGAAGGATAGGTAGTTAATCCCAATTATCTCTAGAAGATAACGCAAGAGCAATAGAGAAGATCAGACAAGTTTTAAATGATATTTTAGAAATAATCCTCACAGCTCTGATTCCCTAACAGATGCTTCCTACAGCAGTATCCATTCAGAAACTACAACTACGCTATTCAATGAAATGCTGACACTCATAAAATTGGTAACCCTGGATAATCATTGGAACAAGGAAATTCAGTTGAAAGGACCCTGAACTGTACCATATTAAGAATATAAACAGGGAAGACGGCATGAGAATCATCTTAACTTTTACAATGATACAAAATCATCAAGCAATGACATTTATTTGACATTTTAGCACCAGAAACTTTCACGGTTTCACCAATTACCCATATTAGCTAAATTACAAATTCACGACATAGAATGAACATGGAATTCTATAACCACAAAATGAAGTTAACAAGTTTAGAATTAGAATTAAGTAACTCGCTTAGCATTCCTTACATTGTTGGGTTAACTCAACAAACTAGTACAACATATGTCAAGAGATGGTTCTACTAATTGGACTTACAGTTAACTCATCAAAAGTTCCGTTGAGTACCTTAATCATTTGCATGATAGAGAAAGAAGCACCTCATGCTTGTGAAAGTATTCACATATACTCCACATACATAAATTTCTGACTACATCTAATTAAATATAACAGATGGGAAAAAAAGAACACCCTTAGATAGATAACTAATGTGTACCTAAAGCACCTCATGCTTGTGAAAGTATTCACATATACTATACTCCACATACACAAATTTCTGACTACATCTAATTAAATATAAAACAGATGGAGAAAAAAAAACACCCTTAGATAGATAACTAATGTGTACCTAAAGCAGCAGCCCTGCTTCTAATCTGTAGGGGCCAAAACAACGAACTGTATGGAAGAAATTACCTGGAAATGTGAACTGTTAAGACTTGTCCCGATCCTTTTGAACAAGGGGACCATAATTTTTTGAAATTCAGCCATATTTGTCGCTTCCAAAATCTCCTCCAACTCACCCAAAAACATTACTTCCTTCTGGCTACTTGTTACAGGCCAGTACTTCAGTAACCCTCTTATCACATAACTAACCAACTTTGGATCCTTCTCTAGATATTGTGCTATACAATATGATAATTGCTGAAGGTAAAGACCCACAGATTTCGGTTTGTGAAGAGGAATTAATGCCCTACACAGAAACATCTTGTGCTCCTCTTTTAATGGTAATGCAAACCCACTTATCACACTACCAAAAATCTCCAATAACTCAGCAATTCCATTATGTCGTTCCGATTCAAAAACAAATCGATAAAAGATGTTGCTTACAGACTTACGAATAAACGGTCTGTGAACCATGAACTTCCCGTAAATCCTATGTAGAATTGTTTTCAAACAGTCTCTTTCTCTTGGATCATCAGAATCAAATAAGTCTAACAATTTCAAAATAAATGAATGATCAACATGCTTTTTCGCAATTTTTGCATCAAGATTACTCGATGTGATAAATCTAAGCAGCAAATCATACACTAACTGTAAATGAGACCAAGCAGGATCAAACATCGGTTCATCATCGTCATTTTCACCACCACCATTAGACCGATAATTAGGTGGGAAAACCCTGAACAAATTAAGCGCAGTCATTTTGCAAACCGCAGCAATTACAGGTTCATTAAATCTAACAGATCCAGAAGCAACAAAATCGACAAGTTCAATCAAAGTTGAACGTTTCAGATCTTTCTCAGCAGCATTCTTACTGGAATCATTGAAGTCAAAAACCACACAACATAAATTCAACTTACTGATTAATAAATTCTGTTTCTCAGGATTCGAAACATCTTTAAATGATAAAAGTGGTTCAATACCAGCTTCAACACTCGAAGGAAAAACAGCTGAAGACATTCTTTTAACCACATTGGATCGACCCGATACTGTACTTGAACTATTAGTCCTCTGAATTCCATTTCCAACAACATTACTGTTTACAGAATTATTATTTCCAGTAGAATCACCATTATTTTCAGATTTCGACGAAGATTTCCTTGGGAATTTACTGAGAAAGTGCTTGAACATTGTGCCAATTTCAACTTCAATCAATATGTATAGCTTAGATCAGGATTTTTAAACCCTAGATCAAAATCATCATCACAATACAAAGAATTTCAAAACCCTGATTAACACATACAACAACAACACCTAGACCTAGAAACCCTAGATCTTGGCTTTGTATTTTGAAATTGAAAGATAAATTCGTAGATCTGTTTCATATAGGACAACTAGATAGAACAAAACACTAGATCTAATTCCATCTCAACATTGATAGATAAAATATATTATGGTACAAAACATTTTGATTCTAATTCTATTAAAAATTTAGATATCTAATGAATAAATATAAGAAAAAATCTCAAAAATAAAATAAAATGAAAATGAGAATCAGAACAACTATAGATCTCGGAAAAAAAAAAGAGAAAATGAAGAAAAAAAAAAAACAGTTAAAAATCTACGGTTTTTTGGAGGTTGTTTCACAGAAGCAGCAGCATTAATCGAGGTGGTAATGTATTGTTGTTTTGAGTGATGAGAATGACTCTTTGTTTGTGATTGTTGGAGATGATGATGATTGAGTTAGTATTTCATTTCTAGGGTTTAGATTTTGAAGAAATAAGAAGAAACTGAAATAAGAAGAAATGTTTTATTTTTCTTCTTCTCTCGGTTAAAGAGAAAGAAGGATGGCATTTTCTGAGAAATACAGAGGATCTTGCAGAGTTGTTTTTGAAAAATGAAAATAAAAAGCAGGAATATTAATTATTAAATAATAATTCAAAATTTTATTAATTTATTGTTAATAACAAAAGAAATTATTGGAAGCTGAGAAAGATTGTCTACTCCCTGTCTAAAGTAGGGGCGGGTGGGTGGGGTGTTTTGAGTCATGTGACAACTGAGAATAGCTCGGATACGGTTCTGTTTAATTTGGTTGTTCAATCAAAGATTGTACACACTATATATGGCTTCTTTTTTAACAAATCAATCTTTCGGGTGTTCTAGATAATGCAACTAGATTATTTGAGTTGTTTCACACAATGATTTGAAACAGCCTTGTAACCCAAATGAGAACGGATCCGTCACTTACTATGATCTCCCACTTGAAAAACAAAAAACAAAAAAAAATTGATCTCCAACTTGAAAAAAAAAAAAAAAAATTAAACTGATCTAAGCAAAGATTTTATTTTATTCATGAATATAGAAAGGCCATCTAAAGTTAAAAATGTTGGGATCGATACAAAAACACAGTGGATTTAAAAAATTTCTATCAAAATCAAATTTCAATTGCTAGGTGTTGATAATATCAATAGAGAGTTTAGGGAATTTGTTACCTTAGCTCGCTTAATCTGAAATCAAATCAAAATATAGCAGATTCATAGACGATTTTCTTCTCTCCTTATTTCCTCTGTATACTTGAGCACCACCGATACAATCCGTAAAAAGAAGCTCTAGTAACTCTTCACGTTAATAGTACTTTGAGCCTCTAACACCCACTAACCAATTTGATTGCTTGGACAAATCAAAAGTTTTTATTCTCTAGTTACTTCACCGATTTGTTTTCAATCCAATAATTGCTCACTGTATAAATTACAAATAATATATTCGACCTTATCTCACGAAACATGTTTAATGTAAACTACTAAATTTAATTAAAACTACGATGTCAAATATGTTGTTTTTGGGCATAACCCCATTATGCCCAGATCACAACTCCCTGGCTGTCTTAGGAACTGCCTTACTAGGTACCAAATTCAGAATATATGTTGTTATTTCTAAGGCTAATCCCCAAAAAGATA
Source organism: Papaver californicum (assembly GCA_023531435.1). Taxonomy (NCBI): domain Eukaryota; kingdom Viridiplantae; phylum Streptophyta; class Magnoliopsida; order Ranunculales; family Papaveraceae; genus Papaver; species Papaver californicum. Next base: position 970,419 of record JAJJMC010001370.1, on the reverse strand, counting down.
TAAGCAATGAAGTATTAACTCATCATAGACCTTACCATCTCAAGTAAACTTTTGTTCATTTACTTTTCCATACCATTTTGTTGTGGTATTCCAGGTGCAGTCAACTGGGATACAATCCCATTCTACTAACTATGCACCAAACGGGTTTGAAAGATATTCACCACCTCGATCTGATTGAATGGATTTCAAATTTTTCATGTTCAGTTTTCGACCTCTACCTTGTATTCTTTGAACTTTTCAAAAGAATCAGACTTATGATGCCACCTCTAGATCTAACATTCATCGGTCCACTTATATCAGTGTGCCCTAACTCTAATACTTCTCAAATACCTTTCCATGTAAAGGGTCTCTTGCTCATTTTACCTTCCAAAAAAGATTCGCAAACTGACGATGGTTCAATTTCTAATGAATCAAGAGATTCATTTTGAACCAAACATTTGATCATGTTAAGGTTGATATGATCAATCCTTAGATGACATAAGTATGTAGCGTTAGTTGAAGGACTTTTTCTTTTAAGAGTGGTAACAGATGGTATAATTTCATTACTTAAACACAAGGAATAATATGAGAAATAAGATATAAACCATGCGCCAACACACCAGTAAAAATAACTAAACTGTTTTTAATTATTAAAACATTAAAAGAATCAAATTTAATTTTTAAACCATCTCTAACGAGACAAGACACTGAAATTAAATTTTGCCTAATGTCTTCCACATATAAGCAATCTTTCAAAACTAAAACTTTATTCTCCTTACTATTACTATTACTAAGACGAACTCGACCTATGGCTACAGCAACAACTCTTGCATCCGACCCTAGGCTTAGGTAAATTTCTCATTACTTAGTTGTCTGGTTATCTGAAATCCCTGCAATGAATTGCATACATGGTTAGTGGCTCCAGAATCTATACACCAAGTGTTTGATGTATAACTGGCAATATTTGCCTTAATAACTAAAAATTCAGAATTACCTTCTGCTTTCTTCATAGCTAAGTATTCCTTGCAATTGCGCTTCTAATGACTAGTCTTGTTGCAATGGAAACATTTTCCTTTTGCAACACTTTCTCCCTTGTCTTTCTTAACACCCAAAGCATTATTTGTTGAAGGGGCTGTTTTCTAACCTTTCTTTTTAAGATTCTTTCATTTAGGTTTCGCTAAGAATCCTCTGTTATATGAACACTTCCATCTTCCTTTTTATCTTCCAAAATTCCTTCTGCAGTTTGCAATTGGTTAAGTAACTCAGGAAGAGTTAAAACCATCTTATTCATGTTGACATTCAACTTGAAATGTGCAAACGGCCTAGGAAGAGAATCGAGAACAATGTCAACTTTCATATCAACATCGATAGTTGACCCAAGGGTTTCCAGTTTGTTAAACAGAGATAACATGAGAATGACGTGCTCACGAACTGAAGTTCCTTCTTGCATCTTAGTGTTTATTAGCTTTCTAGTCGCCTCCGCTTTGGCGGGACGACTATGTTCAGAAAACATCTCCTTGAGACCATTAATGATCTCACCAGCTTTCTCAAAGCCCTCATACTGATGTTGCAATACATTGGAAATAGAAGCCATGATATAGCACTTGTACATATCATTGGATTTCTTCCACCTAGCATGAGCACCTATTATAGCTTCAGGTTCAGGGAGTGTATATTCTGGTTCGTTTAGAACAAACTTGTAATCTTGTACAGTGAGTACAATATCCAAGTTTTTTTCCAATCAACATAGTTGGGACCGGTTAATTGGTTTTCTTTCAAGATAATTTGTAAAGGGATGAGGTTTGTCATCGACATCTAAACATGTATAAAAAATGAATTTGTAGTGAGATAAATTAGTCTTTAAAATAAAATAAAGTTTATTTATCGTAACTCCCTAATATTACGATAAACATCGGATTCCCAAAACTTTACATACTTATCATTTCTAAGGGAACTAATTATGTATATAGTTTTTCAGGTGGAAAAACTTTCCGTTGATTTAACAATCCTAGACATCTCATGTCATATTAAATCAACAATCCGATATTTCAGCCTCTAAAAATAAATATTCGTTTCCTTAGGGAAATCAAATTATTTATTTTTAGTTAAGTGTAATCCGTAGACTATTTTCAGAAACTACACAAATTGAATTGTTTCCTTAGGGAGAACAAAACTATTTATATAATCTGAAACTGCCTACGAAAGGCCGTGGGACATGATAATCCCTCTCCCACTTAATTTCTTAGACACGGAAATACAGTATCACATTCACCATTCACCATTCATACATCTGATACATAAAATAAACAATACAATGTCATTATGATTTTCAATCTAATTAATTTAACACGGTACTCAATCTCGTATGTATATGTCTAGAAACCAATAATTTACATTACCACGAGAATTCCCAAAATCACCAAGCAAATTTAATGTTCAATGAAAATGTTGATAATCTAAAGTGATAACTAGTTATTTTTGTTTGTAATATTCCAAACCCAACAAAAAAAATTTGTTTTAGACAAACTGCACTTATTCAAAACAAAATACTTTTGAATCTATATTACAACAAAAAAATCTATTTTTACCAACTTATACCAACAAAAGGATTTCATATAATTTTGAAAAAAAAAAAGAAAACATGTTTTCATTTTTCAAAATTCGTTTTAGGAATAAAAACCCCAATTTATATATCTCATGTAAAATTAGAGAAGAACCCATATATCCATCCATGGTGATTTCTATTCTAGCTCATACATCTTGTTTATATAAAGGAAAGACCCATTTTTAGTTGGTTTTACCCTAATATTACAAAAATAACCTCCAACATTATTAATACCACTATATATATTCAAGGGTAAAAGTGTATATTATATATATCTTTACATATTTACAAAAATACCATTGTTTTAAAAATAGATTAAAAAACTTCTAACCTTTATATCTTTTAAAATACAAATCAATTTTTGTAAAAATTATATATTTGGAAACTCTTTAAATTATTTATACAATGAGTGCAAATAAGAATAATAAATTTTTATCTATAAACAAATTTATTTTATTGCTTTTAAAGTTTTTGTTAAAAGAGTCCAAGACATGCATGTGCATAGCACATGCTTTCATACTAGTATTGATAAATCAAAGACAAAAAAATTTGCATCTCATAAAAAATGGGCAACTACCCATGTCAAATTAAATCAAATCAATCATAAATTTTAGCATTAGTCTCAAATTGATAAATCGAGGGTTCAATTAATTTGTACAAATCCCCAAATAAAAAAACCCTAATTTGTTAAATCCATTATAATCTTCTATCATTATCAATTAAACAATAATCATTAACATCTAAACCTAGCTCTGATACCAATTGTTTGGAATCAGATACAAAAACGCAGCAGATTTGATTTTTAAGTTTTTTCTATCAAAACCCAATTTTCTTGCTAGATGTTAATAATATTAATAGAGAGTTTAGGGAATTTGGGTACCTTAGCTCGCTTATTCCGAAATCAAATCCAAATGCAGCAGATCCAGAAACATATTTCTTTTTTCCTTGTTACCTCCGTATACTTGAGCACCACCGATACAATCCTTGAAAAGAAGCTCCAGTAGCTCAGTTAAGGATACGTGCTGAGCATGACAATGCTCACACGTTTGATAGGTTTAGCTTCAAGTCCAAGTATTTCTCTAATTATAGTTTCCTTGTTCAGTATGTCTTTGTATCCAAGTTTGTTAACTTTGGAAACTCATGTAACATTAAGTTGTATATAAATATATGGATTTCTATAGAAAGATGTAGGCAACAAGAATTCTTCAATTCACATGGTATCAGCTTGGTTCCGATCCTCACTTCTTATTTATAGTTTTTTCTCTCATCGATTCTCTACTTCTTTACTAAGCATTAAATCTAGTGTACAATCTTCTTCCTCTTCTTCTTCTTCTTCTTCAATTATCACTAGTACAACCAAGATACAACACCTTGTTCCACAAAACTTGATTCTGACAACTACCTCATATGGCGTGCCCAATTTCTAGCCCTTCTCCGCAGTCATCAACTCATGAAATTCGTTGATGGCACTAATCCTTGTCCTCCAAAAACTCATATTGTCATGAGTACTTCTGATGATGGTAAATCTGGTGCCAAAAAGAAAGAACTAAACCCTGAATATGAAACCTGGCAACAACAAGATCACACCATTATAAGCTGGATTTTCAAACACTCTTTCCGACCCTATTTTAATATTGGTAGCTCATCTCGAAACGTCAGAAGAAATTTAGAAAGCCATTGAAGTAAATTTAGCGTCAAAATCTCAAGCTCGGATAATGCAACTTCAACGTAACCTTTGTACAATCCGCAAAAGTGAGTCAACTATGAGCGATTACCTTCTTAGAGCCAAAACCCTAGTCAACAACCTTGCTACTGCAGGTGATCCTGTCTCTGATCATACTTTTCAACAAATTGGACTTGATGGCTTAGAAACATCCTATGATCCCATTGTCACCACCTTAACCGCTACGATTGATAACAAGTTATTTTATATGGATGATTTTCATGCACATCTCTTAGCTTTTGAGGTGAGATTAGAGGCTCAAAATTTTGTTCTTTCCCCTCAACCCACTGCTAATATCACCACCTCATCTTCACCCTCCCAACCTACCCGCAGTCACCCACAAAATAGTTATCGTGAAAACAATAATCAACATCCCCGTAATACTTCTCAATTCTCATCACGAAATCCCCCCTTTACTCCTTCCTACACAGGACCCCCGTTTCAACTGTGTGATATTAACAACCACCATATCACTCGGTGTCGCTGCCACTTCGACAGAAATTTTAAGAATCCTCAACAACGTCCTCCATTACCCTCATATCAACCTCCACTGTCACCCACTCCTCCTCATCACAATCCTGCATATTTATCTACTCAATCCTACCCAACCTATGTAGCTGCACCAAACCCATATAATGGCAGTCACTGGATTCCAGACTCTGGAGCATCTCATCATGTTACTGGAGATCTTCAAAATCTCCAGTTATATCAAAAATATAATGGTACGGATAATATCCGTATTGGGAATGGTCAGAACCTTCCTACAACTCATCCGGTAAAGCATCTTTATCTTCTGAATCTTCTTCTTTTTGTATGGATCATGTTTACTTTGTTCCATCTTTAGCAAATTTATTATCTGTCTCTTAATTTTCTAAAACTCATGATGTCTACTTTGAATTTCACCCTCTCTTTTTTGTCATAAAGGACCGCCGCACGGGGAAAGTGGTACTACAAGGCCTGCATAAAGATGTACTCTACCATTTCACTAGTGCTCGAGAGTTTGCAACCAGTCTAAATAAGTCGTTTGGTTTAGTATCTAACCTGCATAATTCAACTTCACTCGATGTTTGGCATCAAAGACTAGGTCACCCTATGTTTCGTACTGTTCAACGGATTGTTAATGAATTTTCTCTTCCAACTATCAGTAGTAAAATTTCATATTGTTCTTCCTTCCTAGTGAATAAAAGCTTCAAGGTTCCATTTACAGATAGCTTAACTCAATATTCTTCTCCTTTTCACTTAATTGTTTTTGATCTATGGGGAACATCTCCTATTGTGTCTCGTGATGGATTTCGTTACTATTTACTACTCATGGATGTGTACAGCCGATTGTATGGATTTTTCCCTTACATCGTAAATTTGATGCCTTGCCAGCATTTATTAGTTTTAAAGAGGAATAATGACTTGAATGCCCCAATTTGGGGGGTCAAGTCTCATTTCTGCTCCGACGAAAAAAAATAAACAAAAATATCCCAATCTGTTAGTTTTTCTGTTAAGTTGAAGTTTTTTTGCATATCTTTGAGGCATTTTTGCTTATTTTTGCTAACAGATTGGGCTATTTCTGTCCCAACTTAACAAAAAAACTAGCAGATTGGGACATTTTTATTTATTTTTTTTCGTCAGGGCAGAAATGAAACTTGACCCCCTAAATTGGGGCATTCCAGTCATAAGCCTTTTTAAAAACAAAATTGAAAACCTTCTCAATTCTAAAATCAAGATTTTTCAATCAGACAACGGTACTGAATATCGAAAATTCACTTCTTATCTTGACGGTACTGAATATCGAAAATTCACTTCTTATCTTGACTCTCAAGGAATATTTCATCGCTTTTCTTGTCTCATACTTCTGAGCAAAATGGTCTTGTGGAGAGGCTCCATTGTCATATCCGCGAAACTGGTACTTTTCTTATGCATCACGCATCTTTTTCGTTTTCGTTTTGGATCGATGCATTTCAAACTTCTTGTTATCTTTTGAATCACTTTCCTTCCCCTGATTTAAGTAATCAATCTATGTATCAAGCTCTCTCCGGGCATGATCCTAATTACAGTCTACTATGCGTATTTGGTTGTCTTGCTTTCCGCATTTACGTGCCTATGGTGAGCACAAACTTGCACCACGTTCACTTTCGTGTGTCTTTTTGGGATACCATTCATCGTATAAAGGTTATGTTTCCACAATATTCCATCTAGGCGGTTGTACATATCTCGACATGTGAAATTTGTGGAGGACGTCTTTCCATTTGCAGGTGCATCACCATCCACCCCCGCGGCTGACGATAAGTTCAAATCAACCAACATTCCACTTACATTTTCCATCCCATCACCTCCCTGTTCCACTAGTATTCCTCCTCCACCAAACCATCAAAATACTCGTCCTCTTATCAATAATACTATTGATTCTTTTACTTTTGCCTTATTGGACGTCCCCAGCACCAGCACTACACTTTCTCACATATCCACTTCATTCTCTACTACTGACTCCACTAGTACCACACCTCTCCCTTCAATTCCTATTATAAATGTTCCCTTCACAAACCCTCCCATCACTACCCATGTATCCTCTATCTCACTTATATCTCTTCAACCACCTTCCGCTACCAATATTTCAAACTCTCTTCTACCACCAACTACAGACTCTCTTCTACCACCAGCACATCCTCCTTCACCACAATCTAAACCTGAATACACTATAGCTCCAACTCATAACATGCAAAATCGTAGTAAATAAAGCATATCTAAGCCCAAGATATTGGTTACCACTCATCATCCATTGCCAATAGTTGAACCTACATGTTATTTTGAAGCTTCGCTGCTCAAGGAATGGCGTGATCCAATGGATACTGTATATAATGCCTTGATTCGCAATGGGACGTTTACAATTGTTCCACCGAAACCAGGTTCCAACACTGTAGGTTGTAAGTGGGTCTTTCGTATAAAAAGACATGCTGACGGCTCCATTGATCGTTACAAGGCAATATTAGTCGCTAAGGGCTTCCATCAACGTGAAGGTATTGATTATAAGGAAACATTCATCCCTAGAGTTAAGTTTTGCACCATACGTACAATTTTAACCATTGTTTTGTCTCGAAAGTGGCCTACACGATACCATAGTAGATCTGTTATGATTCTTGATTGAAGAATGAGATTTAACCAGCATCTTTGATTTAAGCAGAAAATGATTCTTAATAAATCTGTTACAGGACATTGGGTTTTATAGCAGTATAGCTAACCCTGACTTACCTCTAACGTACACTAGCATTTATTGCTAACGTACACATTCCTCACATGTGTAACTCACATGATTCAGTGTTATTATAAGGAGTAGAGTGTAAACACTGTGTAAGAGTAGTATATGTTATTAATAACTTGATGTTCAAAATGCATTTCTTCATGGCGACCTCGAAGAAGAAGTCTATATGCAATAACCACCAGGGTATATTGATCCAAAATATCTAAACTATGTTTTTCTCCTTCACAAGTCTCTGTACGGCTTGAAACAAGCTCCTCGTGCTTGGTACACAAAACTTAGCTCCTTTTTGCTTCAGAATGGATTCACTAGTTCCAAGGCTGACATGTCCCTCTTCATTAGCATTACGTTTTCTGAAACTTTATATGTGCTGGTGTATGGTGATGATATTTTGGTTAAGGGTTCATCTCCACAAGTTGTTCAAGGTCTAGTTTCTCTACTCAACACCTCGTTTGCCATTAAGGATTTGGGTTTGTCAACTGGGCTGGGTGTCCTGATTTTTACCGTTCTACTAGCGGGTATTGTGTCTTCTTTGGAAACAATCTTATTTCATGGAGTTCTAGAAAACAGAAAACAGTAGATAATCCACTACAAAAGCTGAATATAGGGCGCTTGCGACTGCAACAGCAGAACTTATTTGGATTCAGTCCTTATTGAATGAGTTAGGAATCAATACTAACACACATGTGTTATGGTGTGACAATCTTGGAGCTATCTATCTTACTGTCAATCCGATCTTCCATGCTCGTACAAAGCATATTGAGATCGATTATCATTTTTTACGTGAAAGAGTTGCTTGCCGACAGATTGTCATTCGTTTTATCTCTACTAAAGATCAACTGGCTGATATAATGACTAAGTGTTTAGGCTCCCAACGTCATGCAGACCTTCGCTCCAAGTTAACCGTTAGAACGCTCAACTTGCGGGGGCGTGTTAAGGATATATTCTGAGCATGACAATGCTCACACGTTTGATAAGGTTAGCTTCAAGTCCAAGTATTTTTAATTAAAGTTTCCTTATTCAGCATGTCTTTGTATCCAAGTTTGTTAAAAATGTTGGTAATCGAAACGCAGCAGATTTGAATTTTAAAAAATTTTCTATCAAAACCCAATTTCACTTGCTAGATGCTAATAATATCAATAGAAAGTTTAGGAGATTTGTGTACCTTAGCTCGCTTAATCCGAAACCAAATCCAAATACAGTAGATCCACAAACGAATTTCTTCTCTCCTTGTTACCTCTGTATACTTGAGCACCACTGATACAATCCGTGAGTAAAAGCTCGAGTAGCTCTTCCCATTAATAGTACTTTGAGCCTCTAACACCCACTAACCAATTTGATTGCTTGGACAAATCGAAAGCTTTTATTCTCTAGTTGTTTTACCAGTTTGTTTTTAATCCAATAATTGCTCATTATAAATTATAGATAACATATTCGACCATACCTCACGAAGCATGTTTAATATAGTATACTAAATTTAATTTAAACTACGATATTAAATATATTCTTTTAAGGCATAGCCCGAATAAAAAAAAAATCTAGAATTACGGTAAAAATAAATTTGGATCTCAAATCTCAAGAATCGGCATTTAATTAAAGTGGAAATTAGATGCAAGTGATATTGATAACGATAGACTGCACATATTATTCACTTATAATTCGATAGATGTCAATAACTGCTAGAAATGACCATGATAACAATGAAATGCATATATTATTCTTCTTAGGTATATTTTAATCTTAAAGAAGAAAACAAATTCAAATGGTGAAATATTAATTCACATATTCCGTCAGTATCATTAGTTTCATCTTTGATACAAGATGCATGTATCTTTTTCAATTTTGTTATTTTTTGATGTATTTGAACGTAATTCACGCGTTCTTGCTATATTAATAAAATTAAGAGATTTCTCACGGATAAGCAAAAAAGGAAAAAGAAAAATCGTGAATCAAAAAAAGGTCTTCTTGGGTTTAATCTGAAAAACTAATTTCTATCGTCTATGAATTCTGACTTCTTGTGTAAAACCATAATGTTTATATAAGCAGCAACTCAGTGGAAAAACAAGATTTTATAAAAGCATCTATATCTATATATTTACATAACACAAGTCTAATCTATTAGAACCAGTGGCATTTGATAGTAGTGGTCAGAATCTTTTTTTTCTAGTTTTCTGGATTTGATCCAACGTTCATCCACGTGGTGTCTCACGCAACGTCGCAGATATATTCAGTTCCACTGATTTAACGGTTGGGCGTTATCTTTGCTTCCGCTCCTCTCTAATCAATTTGATCTCCACCTCTACGAATTGAATGCCATAATTTTATCCATTCGTTTCAACTTTCATTGCTTATTCTAAATAACTTCCGCCCAGATCCTAGGAATCAAAAACCGCTCATCTCCTTTTTATTGATTCTAACTCTTTTCTCTTCTTTCTTTCTTCGTCCCACATAGGGATGTCAATCCTTATCCGAAATCCGACATCCGTTTCCGATAATACGGGATCCTATAGGATATTATCCGTTATATCGGATAAGGATATTCCTATTGGATATTAAGGGTTAACGTAACGGAACCGGCTAAGCCGTTATCCGACGGATATTATCCGTATCCGATAAGGTGTAAGTAAAGCGTAAAGAAAAACAAAAAACTAGGTATTCTACTATTCTTCCTCTCGACTAAAATCTAGGTTTTTAGTTCAGTAATTCAGTTAGATTCTTACTGTAAGAAAAATAAAAAAACTGGATCTCCCTCTCGGATTTCTTCCGCCTCTCCCTTTCGGATTTCTTCATTTGTTTCTGTAACTCGTGGTAAGATCTATAACTATAAGAACTTTTCAGTCTTTTCTACTTTTCATTCATATCTTGTTTTGAAATCAGTAAGTTAGGTTTTTATTTCTACTTTTCTCCCCTTGGAAATTTGAAGATGAACTGTTGGTGGTAGATTTTCTTCTTCTTCTTTTGTTTAGTTTTAATTCAACGAAAGACAAGTAAATTAAGATGAATTTATGGTTTTGGTTTCGATGTAATTTTGTTGCCAGAATCTCCATATTTTGACATTAGCATATGTTGTCATCTTTTACATTAGTTTCAATATAACTTTTTGATCTCTAGTATCAATTATTCACTCATGGCTCTACTTTGCTATGTTCAAAATATACAGTGTAGTGCTTCATTTTCCAATTGTTAGAACTAAGTATGGAAGCTTCAATAGAACGGGAAATGTATAACAGCCATCGACTTGATTGTTTGTGAAACATGGTTGAATGTGTATCTAGTTGAATTCTGCGTCTGTTTGATAGTTGTACTTATTTGCTTTTATGTTCTTTAGTACAAAACCAACCCAACAGTTCTTCTAGATGTGTATCTGAGAACATCCACAACTCCTCCAAATGCAGTACCAGTTAGGCTTGACACCGTGTGTTCTGTTTCCCTTTAGCAGTACCAGTTAGGCTTGACACCTAAGGCCAATCTTTAGAAGAACCAATTAGTTGAAGTGTTTCCCTTTAATAGTGTAATTTAGCTCTAATAGTGTGTGTTCTGTTTACTTTCGTTTCTGTATTCTTGAGTCTGTGTGCTCAAAGTTGTTATAAGGCCTGTATTTCCTTTTTGTTTGATCGAGTCATACTGTTTTTTCTAAACCAAGCACCTGCTTAATATGTCTACGATTGCAGGTGTTTGTAAGGCCTTGTAGTCCTTTTCAGTAACTTGCTCAAATATCGATAGACATCACCATTTTTCTTATTTCTTAGAGAAAGGAAAATGTAGGAAGGTTACTGCAGGGTGTTTTATAATGGCCACAATTTATCAATGTGCAGACAGAGCAATGGGGTTTGGCCTTACTTTTAAGTGCAATTATTGATGGAGTTCAATTTTGAGTTAGCATTTCTAGATATTTGGAAGTTTCTTGGTCTATTATACTTATTTGGATGTCCATACACTTGTGATTAGGTAGTGCAGATGAAGTCGAATTACATGTAAAATTGAGTTGTACTGTGATGTCTTAACTTTTTGAAGATTATAGCACATTTGGGGTTCTCTTAACTTCTAGTTTTGCACTGTAGTCTACTTGTTGTGCAATCTTATAGATTGGTCATTGTACATCAGTTTTAATGATTGGTATCCTGAACTTTGGCAGTATTAAATGATTAGATCATGTTAATAGGCAGGTGCTCTTCATGGGCTCATGGAAACAACTTTCTTTTGTCTAATAATTATAGCAGCAAAGATATGTGCAGTTGTGCAGACATACTCTGGTGTCTATTAATGGCGATTGCATGTGAATTCTCATATACAGTAGAGAGAGAAGAGAAATGATAGAAACCGTGGATGAGTTTGGTGGTGCCTGTGTTTGAAATCTGACTGCATATATAAATAACTCGTAAAATAGAGCAATCCAGTCACTGCATTATAACTGTATCCTTATTATCTTATGATAGAACATGGTACCCTTTAATCGGCTATCGGATATTTACCGGATATCCGATAATCTTAACGAAATGGAACCGGATATGAAGATTAAATGTCCGTCGGATATTATCAAATACCGAATATCCGATAAGCTTATCGGATATCGGATACGGCTGAGTCAATATCCGTTCCGTTAACATCCGTTGACAGCCCTAGTCCCACATGGCCAGCATAAAGAACCCAACCCAATCAAGAAAATTTCAGACTTACACTGAAATCTTGGTTTCATTCTTTCTTATCAAATTATCTAACCTAATTTTACATCAACAATTCAATTTTGATAGTTTTACATCAAAAAACAACAATTCAGTTTTGATAGTTTTACATCAGAAATTCAATTTGTTATTTCAATCTCGGTTTCTAACCTAATTTTACATAAAAAATTCAATTTCCTATTAAAATTTTGAGCACATTCGGAGATTAATTACATCCTAATTGGTTTCTCTAAAGAAATGTTAAGGAGAATACCCCATTGAAAAACTTCAAACTAAAACTATCTAGGGATAATGTTCAATTGAAGCTGAATTATGCAAGAATAATTCTTCTCTCTCAAAATCACAGTATTCTTTTCCTGTACCTGAGGTGGAGAAGAAAATTGTAATGGAGGTGGTGATGATGAGATTGTGACGGATGTGGTGGTACCTGAGGTGAAGTCCATCTCTGAATTATTCTCCGGAAGGTAGGCAAATTTCTCTCAAATTTCTTCATCGAATTTGATAATTCAGTCTCATCATATTGGTTGGATTTATCTTAGATTGTGTAGTTTTTGTAGAGATGAACTTTATTCAGCGCAATATCTATCTTTATAATGTCACTTTTGGGTTATACATGTTGGAATGGTGGGAGCGGTATCTCTTCAGTATCCTTTTCCTGTATATTTCTACTTAATTCAATTGGGCATGAGATATACAGGATCTATCTGTAATGAAATTGAAGTTAGTATCTTGACATTTTCATGGATTTTCTTTCGATGACTTTCTTCTTAACTATTGCTAGATATATTGATCGTAGTGTTCAATGGTTTGTTTGTTATAACGGTTCACGATCTGCAGCTGAGATCTACAAAAGGTAACAATCAATTTAACTACCGTTAGATTTGACCTGATTTTATTAGTGACATCAATGCCTAGCTAGACAACCACTATAAA
>JAJJMC010001370.1:932521-952250 GCA_023531435.1 Papaver californicum | reverse complement strand
TTGAAAACCCAACCGTAAATCTGGGCAAAAATGGTGTTCTTCGGTGTTCTTGGTGTTACGGTTGGGTTCGGCATGAAACCCAACCGTAAGTTTCTCTGAACAACAAAAAATCAATCTTTCAAATCGTGATTTCATCAAATTAGTTAGTGTAATTTAGTTTTATCCGGATTGTCATCACTACTACTTTCTACACATTTATTAGTATTCTTCATCACGAAATTAGGATTTAATCGGCGATAAAATTTTGATTCGATTGAGAAATTTGATTAAAATGGAGAAGGAAAAGATATGGAGGAGATGGAAAATTTTTAATTAAAGGATAAATTTGTCTTTTTTTATTAGGTAAAGGGTAAAATGGACATTTAACTTTACCCCCTAGGACATTCCTTATCGTAAAATTGGGTCACCTTGGCTCAACTAGGAACCCCTCTATTGATGTGGGAGCCCCTATATCAGGCTTCTTCCCTTTAATCCAGTTTTGATTAGATGCCAAACTTTCAATCCCAGTAGAGAGTTGACTTAGATATATTATAATGAGAAAGAATGTGCAACTTGATGAATAGCCTGACTAAGACGGAGACCCGCCTCACTGCATGATAGGTAACTCTCAAAATAAAATTTATATTTAGTGAATACATAACTTAGATATGTTTTATCAGACTCAAGTCTAACCAAATTCATCTACGAATGTAAAGTAATTGAACTCAATAGAAGATTGAAGGATAAACCACAACATAGTTATTTTCTAGGGTTTTTTTGAGCACAAAAACATAGTGAGTAACAAAATCGATATCCATACATCTAAGTGCATCTGATTAACGTATTCAAGTAATAAAAAATATTGAGCGAAGCACAAATTTGAGTATCATCGAATAAAATTTAAGAAAATGGTGATTACCCTAAAAATCACACATTGATCAATGAAAAAAAAGGGTTTTTCATATATTCTTACCTTATCAAATGGAGTATTTTATTTGATTGAGTTCATTTTACTTTTCCTGCAATTATATTCAAGTAGACATGTTGTTGCCAAAAATAGATAATACTTTTATAGAGCTAGAGTCCCAACGCATGTACAACATGAATTTTGTATTTCCGTTTTTCCAAGATTGGTGCTTATATATCATCCATCTGCGTTGATTTCCCTCAGTTTATAAAAGTATATTTTATATTTTCATTCTGTCAGTTTACTTTGTGACTCGTTATGTATGGGGTTTATGTATTGAACTTCAACAAATAATCATAAACGTGTTACCACATCAAATTACTACAAGGTGTCACATAGTAAGACATTGTGAAATATACCACCAATATTGGTGGTTACATAAAGAACGCATTGTACAAAATAGAATGATGTGAAATAGCCGTTCCATTTCAGGCAAGTCTCAAGGGAAGTCGGTGAAATTTATGGGAGTAGATTTAACAACACCAGAATTTAGTCATGGACAACTTTACGTGGCGTTATCGAGATGCACAACACCGAGGAGATTAAGGTTGTTGATGGGAGAAAAAACGGAAGCAACTTCTACAACAAATATGGTGTATCCTGAAGTTCTACTTTAAATCACTTTGGTGACCTTGGTTATTACACTTTGTTGGTTAAATGTGTTGTTGATCTACTATTGGTTTAAAAATTTAAAAATGAACGATTTTCCATACAGGTCGTTCTGACTGACTATATTTAGTTATATTATACCTCAATGAGGGCAGCAATTAAATGAAGTCATTTTCAATTGGTTACATGTGATGTGATTTTTTATAAATAACCATGGTACTTGTGGGTTAGTTATTCATTCAACTTTACCGGGTCTTTATTTGGGTAGCATGGTTTATCATAGCATAGTAACATGGCCAATCGAATAACAATAAGTAAATTGTTCGGTTAATAGGTAGCATTGATTCCCTGTTTTTTAGGTAATAAAATTGATTTATTTATTATATTTTTAAATAATATTATATCAAAGAATTATATTATTTTAAAAAAACGACTATAAAATATAGTCCGTACCGTTACGACACGGGTTCAAACCTAGTCGACTTATAAAGAATAAAAGGATCATCCATTTGCATTAGCTTAACATTAGCATTACACTGTACTTGAAAATATTTTAAATTTTAATGGGATTAGTTAACCGACGAAATTTAGACACCCTTCCCATTAATGCATATTGTTTTAATACTTCTAAAACAGACTACACAGTGATTTCTTTTGTTTAATATTGTTTTTGTTTGTTTGATTTTTTTTTTTCTATTTCTTAGTTTTAATATATTTATTAAAGTTCGAAATTGATAACATTGTATTGAGGTAATCTAAATCTAAACTCAAAAGAAATGCCCCAAAAATTTTGAGTTAAAATCTCGCATTTACATATTCGTTCTCAATATAATTTTCTTTCTTAATCGCATAACTAAGATATAGGTAAACTCGGACGTTGATCACGGATATTTTATATTAGGGATAAAACCGGGATTTATATGTTATGGGTCAAATAGTTTTTGTTTTGATATTTTTAAATTTTTTTATTAATACATATTTAAAACTACCGTCAAAAGTATAAAACAAAGCTTGACTTATTTTTAATAAGTGGTGGTCAGGATTTATTTGGGAGGAGATAAAAAACAGTTGTGATTTGTTTAGAGATAGGGTGTGGGTCCGGATTTGTCTAAGGGATATATAAAGAGTGGCTCTGATTTCTTTTTGAATGTAGAGGAGATATAGAGGGTTAGGATTTGTTTATGGATGATATAGATTAATGGTTAAGGTTCAATGTGAATACATTCAACGGTCTTAATTTACAATCAAATTATTAATGTCTCATTAATTTCCACACAATTGATATTCCATTAATTTCTTATAATATCATTAATTATCCAAGTAAATATCTCATAATATTTTTTTATTATTAATTTCCTATAACTTTATTAAGTATCCATATATATATATAATAAAATTTGTTAATAATTAAATATTTCAATGAAAATTGGTAGTAGTTGTGGTTGTGGAGTCGGTGGCGGTAGTGGAGGTGGATGTTGGTGGGAGGTGATAACGTTAATTAGTATTGGTCATACAAAAAAATGGCTTTTAGTGTCAAATAATCGTGTCACTAAAATTTATTTTTTCGCTACAAAAAGAATCTAAAATTTCGTCACTTATAGTAAGTCGTAGAAAGTCTTTTATGACAACCTTAAGAAATTTTCACCGATTTTTTTTATTAACAATAATAAATATATTTTGGCGAGCAAATAAATCTAAAATCGTTCAATGATTTTATGACCTAGAATTTTGACACTCTAGGTATTTTTGGTGAGGATATAATTTTATCATTTAAAATTATTTTAGCAACAAATTTGTTCGCCTCAGAATAAATTTATACTGATAAAAACAATTGATCACATGAAAAAAATTTAACAGCGAAAATTGTTCATCTTAAAAAAAAAAATTAGCAGCAAAATTTATTCGTCTCAGAAAAATTTATAGTGAGGAAATAATTTTTTCACATAAAAATTTAGCAACGAACAATTTCGTCTCAGAATAAAAAATTAATAACAAAAAATATTTTTTGTCTCTAAAAGTACTTAGAAAGACCAAGTAAAATTGTCTCTATAAATATCATTGCCTCCAAAACAATTTTATCGACCAAGTCATCCATCTCAAATCAATTATTATACACGGAACATTACCCTCACAATAATTATTTTCTGACCCAAATTATTTTCACAACATGCCAAATTGGTCACCAAATTTTCTTTAGCGACTAGCCAGATTATCATCCATCATTTTCAAGAAATTTATTACACATAAAATATATATAAATAAATAAATAAACAAAGTGTAGACAAACAACTTACCTTAGATAAAGAGGGGTCGGGATTTAATTTTTGAGGAGACAAAGAGCGGCTGAGATTTGGTCAGGGATAGGATGTGGGTCTGGATCTCTCCATGGATAAGATAGATGAATCCTTGTTGTTTGCTTTGACAAAAGGCACAACCGTCCGAGGGCATAGGTAGTTATTTTACATTTGTAAAATCTTTTCGGTGTTGTTTCAGGTAGAAAGAGGATGTGAATAGAAGATGAACGACTGTTGTTTGTTTTGACAAAATACACAACCGTCTGAGGGCATAAGTAGTCGTTTTACATTTATAAAATATTTTCAGTGTTGCTTCAGGCAGAAGAAGAAATAGGATGTGCAGAAAACAATCAAGAATAGAAAACAAAGTGTAGACAACTTACCTCAGATAAAGAGGGATCAAGATTTAATTTTGCAAGAGACAAAGAGCGGTTGGGATTTGTTCAGGGATAGGTTATGGGTCGGGATCTCTTTATGGATAAGATAGATGAACAGATGATGTTTGTTTTGACAAAATACACAGCCGTTCGAGGGCATTGGTAGTCATTTTATATGTATAAAATCTTTTCGGTGTTGTTTCAGGAAAAAGAAGAGAGGGGATGTGTAGAGAACAATCCCATTATCGATTTAGGTTTCATTTTCTTCTCTGTCTTTCAGTTGATATACTCAAACGTAACAAAAAAACAGAGAACTCGGTGAAGATACTTAATCCGATAAGTATTTTGATATAAACCTTTATTTCGGTATTTTCTTTGAGAAATCTGATTTTATCATCTCCAGATCAGAGGTTTCTGTTGGTATCGGTTGTTCAAGACATGATATGAAGTTAGGCATATCCTTTTCTCTATATATTTAGGGTTTACCACTTCATAAAATATAAATTGTGTTTTGTTCACCTCCTATTAGAATCGACTGTTTTTTTTTTCTAACTAGGGTTCTGATTATAACTAGATATGGGGTAAAACTATCATACAATATCAAGGGCATGAAACTCCTTCACAAAAACACTCTGATCTTCGGGCCCATTGTGTTCTGATCGCTGAAAACAGTCGCAGTTATCATCAATTTGAATACGGAACCAATATAAAATCCCTAAGAAATTGAATTCGAAAGTTGAATATTATACACTGGAATAGTAATACCGGTACCCTCAAGGATGATGACTTGATTGGCAGCGGGACGTAAGTTTTTAGATAAACAGGTAACAAGAAAACCCCTAATAATTTTTAGAATGTTCCAATAATTATTCTGTGTTTGTTGTTTGTAGAGTTCAATTCAAAAAGGTTATTTCTCAAGGTCGTGATGACTCAACTTGGCCAATATCAAGTGTAAAGGGGGAAGGCAATCCTAGAAATCTTTGTTTTGCTCTATAAGTTTCTCACTTCAATTTATCTTGAAACAATATGATTTTTTGAACATTTTAGACACATGGGAGAAGTTTGTCTCATAATTCATTACCCCAATGCTGATGTAAGTTCGATCTCTCTTTCTGCATTTCAATGTGTCTATTGATTTCAAGTGATGCTTACTTGAGAAGCAAAGCTCAAAATTTCTATTTTGTATCCTTTTCTATTGCTTCCATATATAACTTGAGAACTCTTGCTGGTTGCAATGTTACTAAATCCATAGTGCGGCTTTACTTTGTAGATCTATGGTGGTATTTATGGTGTTACGTATCCGAGTTTCACACCGCAAGGACTGAAAGACGTCATTTTATCCGGCGAAGTTCCTCTGATCGAAAATGGATTTACACCAGATTTCTGTCTGTAGAGCATGCTTCAGACAACTTTTATTCGTGACCGACTCTGGAGGAGGAGGGGTAAGCTATCTCATTTGATTCTTTTGAATGTAGCTTCTTATTTAAATTCTTCATAGAATGTTGATATTGAAAAATTTTAAATTCATATATAGGTTCGTCTACCATTTGGAGGGATATTATTCTTGTCATATAGTAGTATAGTTGATAGCAGAAATACCAAAAGTCTATATAAATAGGTGTAGGGAAATTTTATTTCATACTTGACAAAGGAGTTGAAGATGAAAAATAGGTGTTGAATATTGGAATCATTTGCAGATTCACTCAGTTATACTTATCGCCATATCAATTGTTTCTGCAACTCGATCTCTTTCAATCAAATTTCGTGAAAGTTGTTTCAATATAAACTACTTATTTTCCTATATGATATTATCTTCCCTCGGGTTAATTAAACTATTGATTTGAAATTTACATTCACATTTGTCTTAATTGTCATTCAAATACATATACCATAGGTTTCGATGAAGGTGTTATTAATCATAGGGTACCATCGAAACGATTGTAGTATAGGGAGCTTGGAGTGTTGTTATACCATTGTTTCAACAATCAAGAGTTTTCAAACCAGTGCTTTGGGAGAATTTCTAATTATGCAATAAATTATTTCCAACTATTATTTGTTTATATCACACTGTTACATGTTGTACGTTCAAACCCGTGTTATGAAACCAATTATTGTGTATTCATGTTACTTTATTTCTATAGTAGTTCAGTCAGAAAATAGAATTTATTTAGTTTTTTTTCTTTTATTTTGAGAATTGCGTTATCGGAGCTGAACTTGGAATGTTGTTAGTGGACACCAACCGGTTTTTTGGTTTGTTGTAATGATTCGATGTATTATGGTTGCCAATAAGTACAAGTTTCTACTAATCTATTAAGCACAGTTGATTACATGTTGCGGAAGGACTCAAGATATCTTATTTATGTGACTAAAAATGCATGGGTAAAATTATTTTAAAAAATTATTGATATATGAGGGTCAAGATTTACATTACGATAAATATCAATTCCCATAACGTTATGACATGGGTTAAGCCCTAGTTTAAAATAAGAAAAAAGTTTTAAATGACAAACTAGTGAGTATAAATTGATTAATTTACCTTTTAAACCATCAAAAATATAAATTCAACTTTATCATAAACTTGCACCCATAAAATATTATAATTACAAGACACCCAATCACTCAAATCAGATCCATGAAATAAAATCATCAAAAAAAGGAAAAGAAAAAACCTATTGAAAAAATTTATCTACACAAAACAAAACAAATCAGAAGAAAATCATAATTGGAATCAGTGACATTCAAATCAGTGCCTAAAACTCGGATTACCTCCCTAAGTTGTGTACTTAGAAGCTTCACAGTCGGAGAGCTTAAGCAAGTTTAGCTCTAATGCATTTATATATGTTAAAAAGAAATTGAACCCAACAAAATTGAAAGCATGTGATACGAAGAAGAAGGAAGACCCATACCTCTCTGGTGTTGTTGTTGTTGTTAACGATTGATACGAAGAAAAAGGGAGAGATGAAGGCGCTGAAGAAGCCAGAATCGAGGCGTAGAAGAACTGAAGCCAGGGAGAAATGAAGAAGAAGAACGATTAGTTTCAACTTTCACCTGATTCACGCGAATATCAGCCATTGGATTAGATCGTTGTTTTCATCTGACGAACAATAAAACGTACCGGACATAACCGATAAAATCGGATAAAACCGGTTTTAATCTGTACCGTCCGAATTTATCGGGAAAATACCGTTTCGCTGATTAGTTAAATTTCGTTTCGCTACCCGGCCGATACCGGTAAAACCGCCAAAATTTCGGCCGTACCGGCCGGTACGTACTACATTGAATAAGACACAATACTACAAAATTAGAATTATTATCTCTCTCATCTATTATCATCATAATAAATATGGAAAATTTATTTTCATAAACCTTGTCGACTCGGGGCGAAATTAAGTTTTAAAATCTCAAAATCAGAATCGACAAGGTTTATGATCAAATCTCCCTGATTGTGGATCACGTTTTTCATTTGAAAAGAACACCATTCACAATCGACAAGGTTTAAATATCATGACAGTCAATTGTATCAATGCAACAGTTTCCTTTTTTGTCCAAAAAAAATGTAACTTTCGACAAATGTTGTTCATTTATTTGTGTAGTCTCTTTGTTTTTTTAAAATTCTCAAGTGCCATAATCGGCAACAAAGGTATGCATTAGCTTGAGAATTAAACTCAAAACATGCAAGTTTTGTGTCTCAAAAAATTGCAACAATCAACGATTTCCATACGTACGCATCTGTTGTTCTTTCTGCTTAAATTCCGACCAATATTTTCTCAGAATTTGCATGCATCGATATTACTTTATAATAATTTAGGCGCTACAAGTGAATCAGAAAGATATACATCGTACAATTTGTCGATTATGAACAATTGGCATGTTTAAATCCTTCGATCCTCACTATAAAAAAATGGATTTAAGCGACTACTCGTTTTAAGTCGCTTGAAGCCCCTTTTAAGTCGCCATAACCTTTATAGCGACTAAAAGTGGCACTCGCTCCGTTGGTTGCCCAAAGCCATGTATGTCAAAGCCTTGAGCGACCATGCAATCGCTCTAGTAATAAACCAACTTACCTAAAGCGAGTACTTTTCTCATTGTCTAACATTTAGACCAACTAACATGGAGCAAGTAAAACTGTGATCGCTTAATATGAAGACCAACCAATGTAGCAAGTAAACTACCAATCACTTCAGATATACCAATCATTCTAAAGCAATTAAAATACTTAGTTGATAGATGCATGGAGCAACTCGACCTAATTTTTCTTGGCTAAGGTTTTAAGCGATCAAATTGTTTTGCTCGCTAAAAGCGATTTCTGAATTTGATTGGTCTGAAGTTGGTTGCTCAAGCTTTTAAGGTAGCAAAGTTTTTACTCAAGTTGATTGATTAAAGGTTTAAGCAACCAAATTATTTAAAATTCTGATTTTGATTGGTCTGAAGTTGATTGCTTAAGCTTTTAAGCTATCGAAGTTTTTGCTCAAGTTGATTGATTAAAAATTTAAGCGACCAAATTATTTCAAATTCTGATTTTAATCGACCTAAAGTTGATTGCTTAAATTTTTAAACTACCAAATTTCTTTCCTCGTTAAAAACAAATTGTGATTAGATAATCCCAAATTATAATTATAATTAACAATTAATATTAGACATCATCACTAATTAAGATTATATAATTAAAAATAAATAACAAAATTAAATTAAAATTAATACTAAAAACAATTATGAACCAAATTAAAATCATAATTGATTTAACTTTATTATTAATGAATCCAATTTACAGCATCATTTGGTTAAAAAAGTTACAATCATTTAGTCTCCAAATTACAATCATTGACTCAAAATTACCTAAGCTTTGGATGTATATTTCCGCATAATGTCATATCGTCTTTGTAGTATTTCAGTAACGTATCCAAAGGAACTTCAGGAGAATGTGCTTTATCCTTATAACCATCATGACTAGAACTGTGAGTGAAGGTCAAGTATGCATTTCATGCTAAACTCCCTGCACAACAAGTTTAGGTAAGTAAAAAACCACCAATACTAAAACAACAATACTAAAACACCCACAACAATACTAAAACACCCACAACACCACAATTCAATCTCAATCAGAATTACAAACCATAAACTCCCAATGTTTGCTAGAAAAATTATAAAATTTTAGATTTTACATACCTTCCTGCTTCATGACCTAAAATTCGAGGAAATACGGGGGTCTGTCCCTGTAATTTTGCAAAAAAGAACCAATCTTTCAGCATCAATTACAGTAAAAACTAATTAATTCAAAGTAAATTAGTGTGTTAAAAATGGTACCTTGGCTTCCCAGAAGTAGACATCAGTGTGACAGAATGAAGTGAATAGAATCTTGATACGAACTTCCATATCCTGCGGTGGTGCAACTTCAACTTCTTCGATCACTAGTGGTTTCCCTGATTCCCATGAAACAACAGCTACAAAACCACAACCCAACATTCATACTCCATTCATCATCAAGTAATTAAAGAGCAATTACATTTTGCTAAAAATCAGCTCAAATCATGAAAAACAGAGTAGCCAAATTAAAATAGAGTTTACCTTTGCATTTGATGACCTGACCAGTTGTGTTTGACATATCGATCTTAATTTCTTTTGTGTTTCTTGATTTGATTATACTTTTTTTTTTTATGATATATGGAAATGGAGATCAAGTCAGATATTAAAAATTCTAAAGACCAGGATGACCAGGATCACTGAACCTTAGTGAAGGTTGGTACTATTACATTCTGCAGTGACATGTATTTTTCTCATAGCTATAAACTCTTAGCATCAAAATTTCAAAGTGGAAACCTCATATCTAATTTCGTTCTGTAACAGTTCATATTCTGTCATAGCACATAAGAATGACCAAATGCAATCAACCAAAAAACAATTGCTCCCATAAACAAAACTTCTCAACAAATGCAGAAAATTGAGAGATCAATGGAAAACAACTAGACAGGGACATCCAACCAATGAACTAAACACATTTTTGGGAGTTCGAAATTAAACCTAACAATCAAGTGATCAATTAAGAATGTTCTCATTCTCTAATATAAGAAATATATTAAATTCATATCAACAGAAACCCTTATAGGCATACCTAAAGATTGAATAAGAAAAATCAGTCACATACTCACAAGATCGTAAACTCTTAGCGAAACATACACTCCTTTGGTTATATTTTTGCTCTTTCACAGGACAATGAAATGCCAAATCATTCACATACTTACACCAAATTTTTTCTCTTTCACAGGAAAACGAATTGCAAAATCAATTACATACTCACACCAAATCAATTACATACTCACACCAAAATATTAGAAACAAGTTAAAAAAAAAACCAATCTACAATTCATCAAGCGTAAAAAACAAAATCATTCGAGGAAAACTACAAAAACATAATCCATCGTAGATAAGAATTTTTTTAATCAAAACCCTAGTTAAAAAAAATCTAAGAAATACCCAGTTCTAATCAGGAATTGAACAAGAATAATCACCTAGAAATAACTCTTGCAATCTCCACCTCTTCACTTCGTTCATAATCCCCAACAACATCACCACCAAATACTTCAGACGGAAAAAAAGAAAAAGGAAAAGAAGATTAACATTCAGACAAAAAAAAGAGAATTATAGATCGAATTTCTAGGGCTGCAAAAAGAATAAAAGCAAATCAGATCTATACGAACCTTAGATGTTTTTTCCTTCGTATGAACTCATGTCAACCTCAAACCTAACCAAGTTTCCGAAACAAGTTACTACGCACCAACAAGATCTGTGAAAATCAGACCTATACGAATCTTCAGCACTAAAAGCTTCATTCATCATCATCAATAAAACAAAACCAAATTAGTTTACAGCATCATGTGAAAATCTTAGCCCACCTCTGACTTTATATCTCATTTAGAGTAGGTTAAACCAGAGAGAATGGAAGAACGGGAGAGATGGAGGCGGAAAAAGAGATGGAGGCGGAAAAAGAGATGGAGGCGGAAAAATGAAACTAGGTTTAGCAAAGTAAAATGAAAGAAAAAAAAATTTGGATGGTGATAAGGCTAAGTCATACGGATTATGAATTTGTTTGGACGGTAGAGATTTGATTTGAGCACTTCATACGGATTAAGGTAAGTGTAAAAAAAATATGTAGCTTTTTTGCTAAATAAATTCATAATTATTTTTGATAAAATTATGGTTACTTATCAATTAAAACCGAATTTCCATCAACTTCACGTAAATTTTTTTTACCCGTTAATCTTATCCAATACCGGTCGACCTCACTCAATTTTTTCTCGGATTCCATCGTTTTCTCCAGTTATCCATATTTTTAACCGAATGTCCATCGATTTTAGTCAATTTTACCCGTAACCTATCAATTTCACTTATTGAGGATATTTTTATCGACCTTTGATTATACATAAAAGTTGATTTTGAATAAATGCAGCTTATTAGATTGTAGTTAGTACGACTGATTATTGATGATTTGCACAATTAAATGCAGCTTATTCAGCTAAGATCTCGATGCATAAATAAAAACCTAAAATAATATGATCCCAAACCATGAAGGAACAACATTTTAATTTATTAATTTAGTGAGAGATATGTTTGATTAGTTTTCTCTTTTATTTATGATTTAGGGTTTGGGTAGCGGCGGAGGAATAGTGGGATGAACCGAGAAAGATAGAAATAAAGAACGAAAATGAAGGGAAATTATTCTTTTAGGGTTTTGAATAGAAGTTTTGGAGTCCAACGGATCTCTAAATATATAACTTATTGTCATATTATGCTTAGCAATAAATCAGAAACCGATGGAATCCGAAAAAAACTGAGTGATAAATTTTAGTTACTTAAATTCTATATGATAACCCAAATATATTATCGATTTCTACCATCTACCTCACTAAATTTTATTTTTTATCCCATCTACTTCACTTAGTTTTGTTTGTCATCCATCAATCTTACCAATTTTGGCCGCCTCACTCATATTCAATCGGATATCATCGGTTATTTTTTAGGTAGCAATCAAAAAAGCAAAATTGGTCAGACAAGACGCTCAGTTCCTCGGTGACCTTTTCCCCTCACCAGAACCCTAAGTCTATCGATGTTCGTCGTATTATCCTTATTAACCTCTTCCCTAAGTCAGAATCTTCGTTAGTACCCTAATCCTATCGATATTTTTCATATTATCCCCGATTACCTTTCCCCCTCAACGGAATTCTAAACCTATCAATGTTCGACATATTATCTTTAATGACCTTTTTTTCGTTAACTTCACTTAATTTTGTTTGTTATCCGTCAATCTTACCAAATTTCCGTTAACTTCACTTAATTTTTTTTGTTACCCGTCAATCTTACCAAATTCGACCATCTCACTCAGTTTCAATCGGATTTCATTGTTTTTTTCCAGTTATCCATTATTTTAACCGAATGTCTATTGATTTTAGTCAATTTCACTCGTTACCTATCAATTTTTATCCAATATCGCTTGACCTCAATCGGTTTTTCCTGGATTCCATGGTTTCACTCAATTTCAGTTGGCTTACTCATTTTCTCTCACAGTTTCATTTCCAGGTTTAGAGTTACCGTATAGATATTCAGAGTAATTAGATCGAAAAAGACATATTTTGATCCACACAACTAGATTTTGACCTCCGATATACATTCCGATCAACCAGATATGGAACAAAGTGGATTTCACTGATCATTTGTATCACCCTGACTTACTTAGTTCCAAATAATATCCATCCAATTTAAGGATATCATTCAATTCCACTTGTTATCCTTTGACCTAACTCAACTTTATATGTTGTAAATCGATTCATATAATATCCCTCAATGTTGATGCTACAATATTGTTTGTTGCACAAGAAATTTTAGGGTTCATCCGATCAATCTTCAACGATATCCATCAAGTTTATCGAACAAATATAAAAGGTCACACATATTTTTCTCGGAATACATCAGTTTCTCTAATTATCCATCATTTTAACCGAATGTATATCGATCTTAGTCAATTTTACCCGTAACCTATCAATTTGATCCAATATCGCTCGACCTCACTAGATATAACCCAAATGGTATAACCCCACAATGTAGAGAAGGACTATAATCCTTAAATTGTTCATTCGGCCAATAAAAATCCAAAAAAATCTAATCTAATGAGTATAAATACAAGATTACAAAGTCATACGGATTACCACCCCATCCAACAAATGAAAAATTATCGTCATAATTTGGGTTGAAATAAAAAATTATCGCTTAAACAATTCGATGTGCGAAAAATTTGGGGTGAAATCCAAAATTCGCGCCCTATCGTCGATAACAATATCCAAATTAATTTTTATATATATTATTTGGATTTTTTCATATCGAAGTTTGATAGTAAAATTGAATGCACTAATTCTTTTTAGCACAAAGAAAACTGCACATGTTTCTCACACACATAAAAGGACTGAAATTTTAATTTCTCCATTTTCTTTTAATCTCGGTATAATTCAACTTTGATTTACCCAATTTTGGCTTCTTCGTAGGCCCCTCAAAACGCTCATCTACGTTTGGATTTACATTTGAACTACCCAATTTTCTTTTAACTACATACATTGCACCTTAAGCGAAATTTAGTGCAATCGACTAGGTCATCAAGCACAATATGACAAATACACATACATTTAGGGTTTAACTTAATTTTTTATCAATCTCACTTGAATACACTCAATTTTGATTGATCTTACTCATATTATATCAATTATTATCAATTTCACTAGGATTTATTGAATTTTATTCAACCTCAATCAATCTCATTCATTTTTTCATCGATATCGCTCGAATTTATTCGTTTTCATCGATCTCGCTCATATTCACTTCATATTGTTCGATCTCACTTGAATTCACTCGATGTTTGTCATATTATCTTCGATGACCTATTCCCCTCACCAGAACCCTAACCTACCGAATTTTTCATATTATGTCTTTAATGACCTTTTATACTAAGTCGAAATCTTTACAGGACTCTATCGTCGATAACAATACCCAATATCGGTCGACCTCACTTAAAGTTTATAGGATTCAATCATTTTCTCCAGTTTATCAATCACTTTAACCAAATGTTCATCTACCTTAGTCAATTTCACCTGGTATATATTAATCTTCATGTGAAGTTCTAAGGATTTCGAATTAGGTTGAATATGGATCTTCATGTGAAGTTCTACGAATCTATATGCGTCGTGTAATTTCACTTGTAATCTGTAATCTTACCAATGTCGGTCGACCTCACTCAAACCAAAATTGAGTGAATTTTAGTGAGATTGATGAAATCATAATGTTTCATCATGTACTCCTCATAGTGTTTCTTACCCGATGTCAGTGACCTTACTCAATTTCTCTCATATTTTATCGGTTTGTCCCATTATCCATCATTTTGACCTAGTGCCCGTCGACCTTGGGAATTTCGATTGGCCTCCCTTAATTTCTCTCATGGTTTCATTGCTAGGTTAATAGTTAGTGTATAGATATTCAGACTAATTAGATCGAAAAGGATATATTTTGGCTCACACAACTAGATATTGACCTCCGGTATATATTCTGATCAACCAGATATGGAACAAAGCAGGTTTCACCTGATATTCATTGTCTCACTCGATCTTACTCAATTTCAGATAATATCCATCAAATTTACGTATATTATTCAATTTCACTTGTTATCCTTCGATCTAACTCAATTAAAATCAATCATTTTTTCATCGATCTCACATGAGTTCACTCAACCTTACTCGAGATCATTCTTTTTTCATCTCTCTTACTTGTTAGCGAAGGACTATAATCTTTAAATTGTTCATTCGACCAAAAAAACCAAAAAAGTCTAATCCAATGAATATAAATACAAGATTATAAAATCATACGGATTACCACCCATCCAACGGATGAAAAATTACTGCCATAATTTAGGTTGAAAAAAAATTTACTGCTTAAACTATTCGGTGTGCGCCAAAAAATTGGGGTGAAATCCAAAATTCGCGCCCTACTTTTGGTCGGATCATATGTTCTCATTTGATCCTAAAGAATCTCTCACCCCTTGTTTCTCTCTCACCGAAATTGAACCCAAAATTCTCACCCCTTATTTATCAACACTAAACCAAACCCATATCTGAAATCAACGATGAAGGGAAAGGTAATTAATCTCAAACCTAGTGTTTCTGTATGAGTTTATTGAAACGATTTAATTCTGGTACTTGGTTTTGGTTTCAAATTACTGTTAATAGGGAAATATAAGTTTTCTGAATTTTGAAATTGGGAAAATCTCGATGATTTGTTGTATTCCTTTAGGTTCTCGTACACATCTACCAAATTTCTGTTCAATTACAAGAACACAATTCCTTTTGAAAAATTTTGTTTTCTTTTTATTGTGATTAGGTTTGAGCTTTACACATCCTGGAAAGGTTGCAATGAATACAATGTCTTTAGGGGAAACCTCCAGTGGAGGAGGAAATGCGTATTTTGGTTGGGATCCAATGCTTTCGCTCGCCCATAGTGGTGGTCCTTCAATGGTTTCTCAGCATCACCAAATTCCCATTTCTCCATTTCTCACTTGTCAATAATATTGTTCCATGGGTATTCATCAAATTATTCTTTGAATGTTTAGCTCTAATATCTATTTTCAGAGATCTACCCTCCACTTCTGATTAATTTGAGGTTTTTCCTTGCAGATTTTTAAGAGGTTAAACAATTGTAGATGTTTCTTACAAGTTGAGAAAAAAACCCCTTTAATTTTAAACCCAGGGTTTTAATAAATTTTGTTTCTTTTCTGTAGATTTTAATTTTGGGTATTTCTGTCTGTGTGTAGGATAGATTATGATATGTTGTGATATGGTCCTTTTGGTCAATTTGTTGCTTGTAGTAAATGGGATGAAGGTCATTATTCTAATGGTGCTGAGTTGATTTACTGAATTTTGAGATGTCTGAGTTACTAAATTCGTTTATGTTTTTCTTTTACTCTAATGTGTATGGATGGATAAGGGTGATGTCATTGAGATCCAAACATGGTGTCAAAGTGAAGGGAGAATTGGGACAAGGCGTGACTGGGTTCTAAAAGATTTTGCTGCTGGTATAGGTATTGTGAGGGCTACCAGGTTGTCAATCTATACAATTTCTTATTTTAGTTTTTTTTCCTCTTAAATGGTATTCCCTATGAATCTGGTAAACATCATGTTTGGGCTACCTGACAATGACTATGTTTATGTTATTTATTTTTATTTTTTGATTGATTCTAAGAATATCAAAACATGGGGTATTTAGTTCGATAAATTCCATCATTTTCATACTTTGGGTCTTTGTGATTATGTATAAATGAGTGATAAATTATCATTTTATAGTGTTATTATCTGAAATCTACTGATTTTTGACATATGTTATAGCTTAGTACTAAAAGTGTCTACTTTTGCCTTTTCAGATTCTATTCTTCTTTTGACTATGTTTGAATTTTGCTGAGCTATAGTAGGTGTAGTGATTATTGTGTGTGTTTGTTTCAATTTGAATAATTTCATTTGTTTTTTATCTTGAATTTGTATATGATCATTTAGACCTTTTGTCTTTTCATTTTTTCTGGCTTGGTTTTGTTTTGTTTTGTTTTGTTTTGTTTTGTTTTGTTTTGGCAACAATGCTTTTGCTTTTCAGAATCATGTAATGTCCCTGTAAATGGTAAGTTTGTCATTGTAATAATAGGTCTGGTTCCACTTTTCATTTTTTTCTTCAATCAATCATATGTAATTTCTCTTTTTTAAAGTAAACTCCATTTCCTCCCACATTTGGAAGAATCAATTTCTAATTCACATACATTCAGTCACAGATAATAGAGAATAGGGATTTCATGTATATTACTTCAATTCCTTGAGCAGATTATCAAGTAGTTCAGTTGTTATGTTTCATAAAAAAAGTAGATAAGTCGCCGTACTATGTTCTGTTGAGTACCTTAAACTTTTCTTAATCTTACCTGAAATTGCTCTTTTATTCATCATTATAAGCAATTTGTTCTTTTATATTTTATCGTACCATGCGTTACTCTCAACCGGCAAGTTTCCCCGTTTTGAGTGAAATCAACTTCAGGGTCTAGTTTTGGGGATGTTTTGGGTTATTGCTTGATGCCTTCAGGAAGTACTTGCTGTCTATGGTTTCCTCTGTTCCTTCCTGATTATTGATTTTTTCTGATGTTGATGGTATTGTAACCATGTTTTTGTTTTTGCCCAAATTTGTGCGTGTAGGTGTCAGAATCTTTTTGTGGTGAAGGTATGCAATACTCCACAATTGTGCCAAGCGACCCTGACACACATGAGGATTTCAGACCAACCAACAAGTCTGCGAATTCCGATCTTTCTTTGAAGGATGTTGTTGAATAGGTACTTGATTGTCATCATTTTTTTCTTCCTCTTGATGAACCATTAACTTTACTTGTCCCTTGATTTCAAAGGGGATCTGGTTTATGTAGTTCCTCGCTCATTGGTTTAGTCTATGAACATGGTTAATATGATATCAAGGAAAACCTTGTTATGATTTACATGAAAGGAGTTCCTGATCAACCTCGGTGTGGATTTAGCTCGCTGGCAGTAAGAGTGCCAAACGAATATAGTAAGAAAACAACACCAGGTGGTATTCTATCATGCTTGTTAATAAATTCATTGTCATAGAAAACAACACTAGGTGGTATTCTGTAGATTCTGGTCTAATTGAATCAACACTTAGATATGTATACTCTTCACCAGGTATACGTGATAGGATGTTTGAATTTATACTGCGAACACATTCATTTATTGGCGATGATATTCATGAACTTGATTTGCGTATCTGCATGGTGATATTGTGCAGGTTAGCATCAGGTTTGTTGTTGGAGTGAAGTATGAAGAGAATGCTGCCTTTATGGAAACGAAGGAATAGGAACATCGGAAACCCGGCATGTGAATGGTTTTCCAGATTTTGGGCGAGGAATGTGGCGTGGATTTTATTTTGTGGATTTTGGTTATGAATCCGTCATGTTCTGTTGATCTTTTTTAAAGTTGTGTTTGTGTAGTTGTAATTAGGAAAGCAGTTGTTGATGGGAAGGTAATGATATATAAATATAAATATATCATCTTTGGGCACGGACAATTGGAGTTTATCTTTTCTTTTGTGTTCATTGTAATTCGATCTGGAACTTACTTCTTAGTTATTGTTCTCCAGTTTGGATTCCTGTTGGAAAACATATTTGGCTTGGAATGATTTAGTGTTGAGTAGTGAAATCTCTATGTAATTATATCTTGTATAGTGCAACTTCTGAAGTGTAATCTATGCAGAGTTTGGATCAAAGTTTGCAGCAGTAATCTTGTATCTGTGGAGCTTACTGGGTTTGTTGCGATTCCTCAATCATTTAAGTATATGTTTTTGTATTTTCTTACTTGTTTACTAACTTTTTCTTTTTTCTTAATTGTCATAGCTAAAATCCAAAAACAACTTCACAGACTGATCTAGTTGTTTCATACAACCATATCACCCAAGTGCCCAACCGATTGATTCCCTTCGCAATTATATCCATCTTCCTTAACCATCTTTTCCTATAAATAATATTTACTTTGAAATGTCTCTCTACTAGATTTGTAAAATTTGATCATGACCATATGCAAGACAATTAACCAAAGTCAATGTTAAGTCAAAAAAATTCTTTTCATTTATTGCACCTTATATCTAATACCGTGTCTCTCCTTTCCAATCCATGTCATTGTTTTGTTTCCACTTAAAATAATTTTTGTTATTCGATCAACAAACTATATGCACAGTTGATATGTTGTCTCTTATTCTGCCCTGAATTAAAAGACCTTCAAAGACGACAGTGTTTGGACATGACCGTTATATCGTTTGTTACATCGCTAAACTAGCAAGCCAATACATCCTTATTATGAGCTTGAAAATCTCAAAGATTCCTAGTACAGTTCTCCATGAATTTTCTTCTTATTTTCTTAAGACTCATGATAATTCAACAAGAGGTATCTCCTGATGTCCTGCTTGGTGACTCTGATTGTCCAACTTCAC
Organism: Papaver californicum; assembly: GCA_023531435.1. Lineage (NCBI taxonomy): Eukaryota > Viridiplantae > Streptophyta > Magnoliopsida > Ranunculales > Papaveraceae > Papaver > Papaver californicum. The sequence continues at coordinate 932,973 of JAJJMC010001370.1, read as the reverse complement.
AGTCTGATAGTGAACTCGAGAAATCTCAGGAGATCGTTTTCGGTGACTTTGACCATTCCAGTTCAAGAGATAAATTGGGGACTACACAAGTAGTTACGGACGAGGAGGAAATCCTAATAAGATTTTTAGATAAATATTAATTAAGTTCTCAAATGTACTTTAAAAACTGATTTTTTTTTAAATGATCGTAGCGGCTTAAACTTGGTTGCTGAGAGAGATTTTACCAAGTAACTCATTTTTTAACATGTGGTGGTGGCTTAAACTTAGTTGCTGAGAGAGGTTTGAGCAACCAATTCATTTTCTGTTGCTACGAGTCTGTGCCTCAAAGTGAATAGCTACATGATCACTTTTTTAGATGCTATAAGTTACTTGAAAAACGGATCTAGCAATTAAACATATTTGGTCGTGGCTCAAACTTAGTTGCTGAGAGAGGTTTGAGCAACCAATTTATT